>JZKD02S1157458.1:0-12784 GCA_000966675.3 Picea glauca
ACCCCTTTGCCCAAAAGAATGAAATTGAAAAAATGGTCCAGGAACTCCTTACTGCCGGAGTCATCCATCCTAGTACGAGTCCTTACTCCTCTCCGGTCATCATGGTACTAAAGAAGGAATATTCTTGGCGAATGTGTCCTGACTTCCGTGCCCTCAATAAACTCACCATCAAAGACAAATTTCCCATCCCGGTCATTGATGACCTACTGGATGAACTGAGTGGTGCCCAATTCTTCACCAAACTTGACCTTCACTTGGGCTATCACCAGATCCGTATGAAAGATTCTGACATTCCTAAGATGACCTTTTGCACTCATGAGGGCCACTACGAGTTTTTGGTCATGCCCTTTGGGTTGTGTAACGCCCCCTCCACCTTTCAGAGTCTCATGAACCATGTCTTTTGCCCCTTCCTTCGTCATTTTTTCCTAGTCTTCTTTGATGATATCCTCATATATAGAAAGACATGGAAAGACCATCTGACTCATGTGGATCAAGTTCTCAGCCTACTCGCTCAACACCATATTTTCCTCAAACAGTCTAAATGTGCTTTTGGTGCGTCTGAAGTTGAATACTTGGGTCATCTTGTGGACAAGGATGGCGTCAGGGTGGACCCGAAAAAGATTGAAGCTATGCAAGATTGGCCGCACCCTAAGACTCTCAAAATCTTGCGTGGATTTTTGGGCCTCATAGGGTATTACCGCAAGTTTGTCAAGAACTATGGAAAGATTGCAGCACCTCTCACGGCTCTTCTTAAAAATAACTCTTTCAATTGGACCCCAACAACTTCTCAAGCCTTTCAAACTTTGAAGATGGCCATGTGCACCACTCCGGTTCTAGCTCTCCCTGACTTCACAAAGACATTTGTGTTGGAATGCGACGCATCAGGGAAAGGCATTGGNTCTTATCTGTCTACGTGCAGCAATGTTGTATTATTAATAAATTTAATGTGGTATTATTAATAAATTTAAGTATGATTACATTTACATGGAAAGTTGCACTCGCGTATTTACATCCGACCTCACTAGCCTCATAACCACACAGGCTCTCTGGTGTCAATTCATATACATCCACACATGCACACATGCACACATATCAGTTCGATGTTAACTTCCAGGTAATCCAGGAAGACTTACTCAATTGCACACAATAGTGTGAATGTGTGCATCCTTCCTTTGATAACAATTCTCCATGCACTACACAGGTGGCACAAAACAAAAACTAAGTGCCAATGATTCACGAGCCTATATGTACATTCACATTTACAATTAGTACTAATGGCTCACCAACCTATATGTATAATTACAAAGGGTCTGGATTAGGGACATTGCAAATCACCCATATATTTGTCCCTAGTGGTGATGCACCTTACCTTAATGTACATATTGGTGTAACTCTTCACTTTCTCATCAATAATATCCTATTATTAAAACTCAACCCCTTTTCCTTTCTAGGTTGTTGCACCTGTATATGTTCCCTGATATCATTACACAATATTATAATGAAATACATATAGATTTCCCTTCTCTACACTCATGTATGGTATGCACCATTTTAATTTGGAACTCTTTCTCCAAAAGTATAATTATTTTGGGATAGTTCCACATCTAATCATATCACTATTCAATGAGCCCAAAGTGCTTTTTTCCTATAATGTTTTGAAACAATTAGATGTTTTCTTTGATAAATTAAACCTTTTGTCATGTTCTCCATTAGATTACACTTCAAATGACCATACTCATGCATCAATTTGAATTTTAAGATGAAACTCGTGGATTTGTGAATTTTCCATTTTTGCTCAATTGCGCCCTTTTCTCACTACTACCATTATGTTGAGAGGTCATATTCTACCAACCGTAGAAAAAATATGTTAGGACCAGGAATTCCTTTATATCAGGAATAGATATTATTCCTAATTTTGAGCACACAATAAATTTCAAATTTGGGATATGATGCACCAATCAAATTTTGCATAATTATGGAATTGTCAACTTTTCCCTTTCTATATTTTCTCCATACTTAGAATCTTTTAGTGAAAACCACAATCTTTGAAACAAAGTGTAACTGGGAAAAAAATAGTACAACAAAGTTGTATGTATTCTTCAGGAGGTAAAATGTTGAGTAAATAAAAATTTCCATATTTTTTATATGAGGTCCCATTTCCACCTTTGAAGATCTCATAAATCTCCAAAACGTGTCCCTAAATAGTGGATTTTTGGCTTGTCTTTGCATATCTATTATAAATCCTTTGAAATTTGGATAATTTCTCCACTTTGTTTCTTCAATCCTTCTCCCTTGATTTGGTATAAAAATTTTGTTAGCGATGGGGCCTTTGTAAAAGAGTACCATCATATTTTTTTAAATCCACCAATTCATGGTTTCTGCAAATATGAAATAGAATTAGACAATGGCCCTCAATAGAATTTTTTTATTCCATCTCAGTGCAAACATATACTTGAAAGTTCACCTTGTTCTCAGCTTTTCTACTCTTGTTATAGATAGAAAAAGATTTTATCTCTAGTTTTTGTAACCATCATCTTGTTGATGTGGCATGGAACATGACTAATGATGTGGTATTCATGTACACCTTTCAACTCCTTATGTTCCCATGTCAACATCCTCCTTTTATTTTTCATCAGAAATCAAACTATTTCTTCCATTGACTATCTGCAAAATTCTTCCTCCATCGACAAAACTTGAAATTCATCCCATAAGTGGACTTCATAACTCATCCCCTCTATGGAAGTTACAATTTTTCACATTGATAGACTTAATAATTTTTTCCATTGACTAACTTCAGAATTTGTTCCATCAACACACTTTAAAATTTATCCCATCAATGAACTTCATAGTTTTCTCCATCGACAGACTTTAGAATTTGTCCCACCGATGGACTTAAAAAAAAAAAATCCATCGAAAAACTTCATAATCTGTCCCATTGAAGGACTTAAAAATTTGTTCGATCGATATACTTGATCATTTTCCCCATTGGTGAACTTCAAATTTCGTGCTATCAGTGGACTTCAAAATTTGTCCCATCAATGGAAAAATAATTTTGTTTCATCAACAAACTCTCAATTTTTTTCTATCTATGAACAAATAATTTTGTCCTTTCAAAAGCTATCAAATCTTCTCTTCCTTGAAGAAAACAATGTACTTTGATGAACTAAAAAACACTCTCATCATTGAAATACAAAATGCACTTCAACTAACTACAAAATGCACTTCAATGAACTACAAAATGCACTTCATCGTTGACTTCAAAATTTATCTCATCTTTGAACTCCAAAATTATTCTCTGTCGAAGTACAATTCTTTTGGATCGTCGAACTTATAAATTTATCTTCGCCAAACTAATTTTTTTCTTGATTGGTGAACTCGTTAATTATCCATCCGCGAACTACATTTTTCTTCAAAAACTATGTAATTTTCTTCCGTTGGTGATCTTGAATAACTTTTCATCAATGATCACCAATAATTCTTCATCGATGAACAAAATTTAACTTAGGAAATTTTGACCAAATTCCATATGACTCTAGACCATTTATCTCAGTATTAGATCTACCCCAAACCATTGATTTTTCCAAACTTTATAGCCACCATGAAAGCACCAAATTTGGCATTTCATGCCAAATTTAACTTTGTAACTTGCATCCCCTAGTGGTGTATATTAGTTGGAGATTGATCCAGATGGATATCAGTGCCCACGTGCCTATTCCACTAGCTCGAAAATTAACTTTCCACCTTGGCATTTTTTCAGCAGTTTTTCGGGTTCCAAACTTCCCGGGCCATTTTGATGCCCTAAATGACATTTTTTGGGAATTTGGGGCCCAGGTGAAGTTCATGTACTAACTTAACAAAATGGGGCCAACATGACTTTTGGCGCTTCATCTCCTAGGGTAGGTTTTTGGATGTCTAGGGTCTTTTACATTATTGTTTATTCTAAAAGGCCTTCATAGCCTCATTGTAACCATCTTCATGTGAATGAGTGCATCCATCACATATCTTCTCAGCGGTAATTCGCCACCATTCCAACAAGATTGTTTTTCATTGCATTTTACAGTTTCAACTTTTTTCCTTATTGAATAGGAAACCAATTTTATTGTATCTCTATTATTTTGTGTTAAGCATCCTTTAATAATTTGTACTCAATTTTTTCTGCTCATAAAATCTAGATCAGTGGTATCAGAGCAGTCTTCTCCTTTTCATATTAATGCATGTCCCCAACAAGGTCAGGGTGCAAATAATTGGGTCTCGAGCTTGTTTTTCTTTAGGACAAAAGATCGTACATTCCCAAGTGACCTCTCATGGAAGGAGAAAAGAAAGATGATGTGACAGGAGATCCTTTCAAAATGTTGCTTGAGGAAGCCCTCACACAATGGAGGAATAACATGATGGATAGTTTTGTGAAAATCCTTCGACGAATACCAACAGGCTATACATCTTCCTTTAGCAGAGTTGCCGCCCCCTTCAAGGTACAAATCAACTTCGATATTCCTATATTTAAAGGTAAGATAGACACAGATGCTATAGACAAGCGGTTGAATCTACTAGAAGGGTGTTTGTATGTCCATAACTTTTCAAATAGAGAAAAGATTACTTTTGCGCTCCTCAAAGTCATTCCCCATGTCAAAGATTGGTGGGAAATTTTCTGTGAGAAAAAGGAAATAGAGGAACCCTCACTATTTACAGTCACAACCACCTGGGAATCCTTCAGGGATGCTATTAAAGAACAATACTACCCTCTTGTAAGTTATGATGACTTGTTTACCAAATGGACCACAGTGCGGAAAGAAAGAGACCAAGCAGTGCTAGAGTTCACAAATATCTTCCATACCTTATGCACCAAGATGGGTATCAAATATTCAGAGCGACATCTGGTACTCAAGTATCGCGGTGATCTTCATAGATAGATCCATACCGAAATAGAATTTATGGACATCTCTTCCTTGGGCGTGGCCTACCGATATGCCGTAAAAATCGAGCAAAAGATAAAACAAAAGATGCGTCAATTTGGGCCTGCGAACCACTCACAACAAAATCCAAGAAAGGGTGGGCCTAACCCATGGAAGAAAGGAAAGAGGAAAAGGGGATAGTATCGGGACAACTAGTCCAAGCTGCAAGCAAATCCGGACACCGGAATGACAAAGAAAGATATTGGGAAGTGGTGTGACTTCCATAAGATCCCTTGGCATAACACTTTTGAATGCCTCTCAAATCATTCATTGGTGGCCGAAGTGAAAGCCTCTGAATCAGATGTAGGTTTTGAATCTGTGTAAGAACCAGAAAAGGGAAGACAAATCATTGATGTGGAACCCATTGCCACCGTTACTACCACCAAGCTCCATCCTGGTGAACAAGACGAGCCAGAAGAAGGAGATAGCCTCTACCATTCGCATATGTGTAAAATGCACCTTGCTGCACTTCATCATTGATAGTCGTATCCAGAAGAACTTCATCTCATCAGAGGTCGTCAAGCAGTTGGCCCTACCAACAATGTTGCACCCACAAACCTACACCATTGGATGGCTCTACCAAGGAAGCGATCTCCACGTCAACCAACAATGTCGACTGTCGTATGAAATCAATCCCTTCAAAGACGAGGTATTGTGTGATGTTTCTCCACTCGAATTTTGTAATTTTCTTTTGTTCCAACCTTATTTATGGAAACATCATATTTTATATGAGTCTAGGCATCGTAGTGTTATTATTACTTTGAACAGGAAATTGTATAGGATACCTGAGGAAGTCCCTCCTAGTGTTATTTCTTTGATATCTATTAAGAAATGAAGGAAGGTGATCTCTCAGATAACGGAATTTTTCTTCTTCATTATTCCCTCTCACAGTGAGTGAAAGATCACAACCACATCTAGGGCCTCCACGATCGATCTCTCCACACAACATAAGCAAGTGGATAGGGTCATGCAAGAATACTCATTAATCTTGTCCTCACCTACCGGGGTACCTCTTCACTTCCAGGTCAAGCATCTCATTGATCTAACCCTAGGCTCACTGCTACCTAATGGGCCATTCTATCAATGCTCTTTGTTAGAAAACGAGGACATCAAGAGGAAGATCCAAGAACTTCTCCACAAGGGGAACATCCATCCCAACTCATCGCCTTGTGGGAGCCCAATCATGTTGGTGCAGAAGAAATATGGGACCTAGTGAAACTACATTGATTATAGGGCCTTGAATAAAATAATAGTCTAAATCGAGTAACTGATTCCTTGAATTAAAGACCTCCTTGATCAACTCACAGGGGCCAAATACTTCAGTAAAATTGATTTGAATTCTAGCTACCACCACGTCCCAACAGAACATATGGATGTAGGGAAGACTTCCTTCAAGTCAAAAGAAGGTCTTTTTGAATGGTTTTTCATGCCCTTTGGTTTCAAAAATGCTCCAACAACTTTTATGAGGATGATGGACGATATCCTACGACCTTTCACCATTAATTTTGTAGTGGTGTATCTAAATGACATCCTCATATACAACAAGACTTGGGTAGAACACTTGCGGTATATTCATTAGGTTTTGCACAACTTGTGACAACACAAACTATATGAAAACTTAAAAAAATGCTCCTTTGGCATGGACAAGGTCCATTACTTAGGCTACATCATTTATCATCATGGTGTGCATGTGGATCCAGCCAAGATCTAGGTCATCTATGACTGGCTAGCATGAATCACACTCACTAAACTTCAGAGCTTCTTGGACCTTGGAAATTTCTATCATAGGTTCATGTTGGGATTCTCTCATATCACATGGGACATCATCCAAGTAACTAGGGTTGGCGGTAAGGAAAAATTTGTGTAGGGTCTGTCCCAACAACAAGCCTTCGATGACTTGAAGAGGGGTTTCTTCTCATCCCTAGTACTTTCATTACTGGACCTGCAACATGCCTTTGAGATAGAGAATTATACTTCGGACTATGTTGTGGGCGCCATTCTCACTCAGCACAGCCACCCTGTGGCATATCATAGAGAGAGACTATCAAATGTTGTCTATAATTACCCTACTTACAAAAAATAAATGTACTCCATTGCGAAATCTTTCCATCAGTGGAGACATTACATTCTTGCAAAGGAGACAGGCATCCAAACTGATCACAAGCCACTACAGTTCATGCAAACCCAAGGCAAATTTCATAATGACCACCATTATAATTGGTCAACATACTTATAGTATTTCCACCTCAACATCAAGTATAAAAGAGGAAGTACCAACCGAGTTCTTGACTTCCTCAACCAAAATCTAGTCGTGGCACTCACCACAGTTCTAGAATATTGTGGCCACGAGACCTATTGATGGCCCCATCTATACAAGACATACCCTGATTTCTCCACCACCTACCAAATTTTGGGCGCCAACTCAGTGGTCGCTAATTTCCATCTTCACGATGAGATGTTGTGTCGTCTGGGCCATCTTTATGCTCCATAAAGAGAGCACATGAAGCTGATTTGGGAAGCTCACTACAGTTGGTTGGCAGGACACTTTTGTGTCGAAAAGATAGTAGCAGTCTTGCATAAATATTTCTACTGGTTGAAACTTCGATAAGATGTCGGAAATTATATAAGGTCTTGGACCACCTGTGTTATTTCCAAACAGACCACTATAAAAAAAGGCATGTACACCCCTTTTCCTACTCCTAACAAGCCATGGGTATCCATATAAATGGACTACATGTCGGGCCTCCCATCCACCAAGAGGGGAAATGATTGTGTTTTTGTTGTTGTTGATATCTTTTCTAGGATGGCGATTCTAGCCACCTATAAGAAGAACATCACAACATAAGACAATAAAAGACACTACCAAGATCTTCTTTGAATGAGTATGGGTATATTTTGGGATCCCACAAACCATTATCTAAGACCGTGATAGTCTATTCCTCAACTCATTTTGGTCTATCCACTAGTCACTGCTAGATACCAAGATCGCCAAATCCATTGTCTTCCACCCCCAGATAGATGGCCAAACTGAGGTCGTCAACTGGATGGTCGTACATATCCTGCACATGTACAATTCAAAACAGGCCTGCACATCGAATGAGAGTCTTCTCTATGTCCATCAAAGCTACAATCGAGCCTTTCATAACTCAAACGGACACAACCCCTTTCAAGTGGGGTTGGGATTGAAACCATTGGGAACTCATGGATGTTTCACTACCCCTGGTGACCACCTCGATCGACTTGTCCCCTGCTCTGCCAGAAGCTGACAAAGCCACTCGGTTCATTGAGCGGATCCATCACATCCACCAATAGGTTCAGGATATTTTACAATATTATAATTCCAAGTACAACCAATGCCATGATCAACATCGGGTGCCACATAAGATTCAAGTGGGAGACAAAGTTTGGTTGCATTTGTAGAAAGAAATCCTTAGAGGGCCCCATAAGAAGCTTATCCCACTCTACTATGGGTTGTACACCATCACCAAGGCCTTGGGTGATAATGCTTTTGAGCTCAACATCCCCACCTTCCTTGGTCTGCATCCAGTCTTCAACGTGGTTGTCCTTCGGCCATATTTCCCACCATTATTAGACACCTCAGAGATAGCAGAGAAATTGGCATGAACAAAGCTCAACCCCATATGCATGCAACATGAATCCAATGATAATATTGTGAACACACCAATCAAGGAAACTCGACAACAAAGGATCCAACTTTATCAAGTTTTCAAAGCAGGGTAACTCCTGCACCAAGGCAAGTGGCTCACCCAAGGCCAAATTCAGAAGAAATTTTCTCATCTGATGGGGGAACTCAATGCAATGGAAACCATTTCTTGATAAGGAGGGAGGATTGATCCAGGTAGATATTGGTGGTCACCCACCTATTCCACTGGCTCGAAAAACAGTTTTCCACCTTGGAAGTTTTTCAACAGTTTTTCGGTTCTAAACTTATGGGGTCGTTCTGAGTCCCTAAATGACATTTTTTAGGGATTTGGGGCCCAAGTGACCACTAAAAACACTAACTTGGGCTAGTCAAAAAATTTTATTCTCATTTAGACCTTTCCAGTGGGCTATCTTACACCTAAAACAAAGATCGTATGCAAAAATTATGACCTCGAGAAGTTGATGTACTAACTTACCCAAACGGGGCCGAAATGACTTTTGGCGCATCATCTCCTAGGATTAGATATTTGGATGTATAGGGTTTTTGACATTATTGTTTATTGTAAAAGGCCTTTAGAGCCTCATTGTAACCACCTTTTTGTGAATGAGCGTATCCGTCACATCTCTTCTCAGAGATAAGCCGCCACCATTCCAGCAAGCTTGTTTTCCACTGCATTTTACAGTTTCATCATATTTCCTTATTGAATAGAAACCCAGTTTTACTTTATCTCTATTATTTTTTGTTAATCATATTTTAATAATCTGTATTCATTTCGTTCTAGACATAAAATCTGGATCAGAGATAGAGTGTACTTTTAAGGCACTCCTTGTGACTTCTTGGGTTCAAACCTCAAGTACCCCATGTGTCGTGCTTAGGGGTTGTGGGATGCAGTTGGTGGTTATAGTGGTAGTCGTCGAAATGTAACTGATGTCATTCAATCCCGTCCCAGTTGTCGATTCTATGAGGTACAAAAAAAACTATCTAACTTGCATATTGATGCAAATATTAATGTCTTTGATGCTTTTGGGTCCAATCTGACTTGAATTCACTCAAAAATTTGGGATTTCCTTCAAATTTTACCATTTTCCCCAAATTTATCATAGAATAAAAATGGCAATAAGAATTTATCAAATCTTGATTGGTATATATCCCATACTTGTTTGATGTTGGAATCTTCTCTTTGATAGCAAATTATGATGTACCCAGATCCCATATTCAGGCACACTACTACCAAAMAGATCTAAAATAATATAAATACCAATTTAAAAATGCATGTAGCATTATAAACATACTCATGCATCTAACATTAATCTTAGGATCGTGCATACAACTATTAAAGTAGACATGATAGAATTCAACAACAAAATACATATTAAAATGTAGCAACTACTCATAGCATTAAAACAATAAATTCATAGCGACAAGAACTCTTATCTTATGTGAAAATGTCACCAATTGGTTGCATAGAAAGGGAAATTCCTCCCGACCATAGGCTTTGTTGTTCAATTTCTCCCAAAAGTAGGTCACCCCTAAGCTGGTGTTATGATTCCACAAGGAGGAAACCATTAATGGTCCAATACCTAATAATTTCATAATGAAGTGACTAAAAAACAACTCCAACTTCTCGTCTCTTTTCCCCATCATCCTGCACATTCGAAAGAGTGAAATATTCTTATTTACACTACAATCACTCAGACAATCTTCAGATTAAATTTCCTTACAATCCCTTCTTTACATGCATATTACAATGCTAAGATCTCAAATCTAAAACATATTGGTTCACTAACCTATATCACATATGCACAATTAGATTACAAGTTCCTCGAAATGTTACATCCTAAAGGTTTCTTCTTTAGCATCCTAATTGGATCCTCATTTCTTGCCAACTTTATATTTACTTAACCTAGATGAATACTTGAAATCTTTGTAATGGTTTGTTCTTTCCCATCTGATCCCTGATTTATGCCAAAATATTTATATTTCCATATTTCTTTAAACTAGATTCTTATAAACAATCTCAATGCTTATTATGTTGTCTCAAACCTCCTTATGCATGAGAGAGAATGGAGATCCCATGGTAATTTCTCTATTTGGGAGGATTATAAAGAAATTTGAGCCCAAGTGGAAGAATCTTGTAATATACCCAAGGACAATCCTTGTTGTAATCATGTTTATGAATTGTAAATCATGTTTTGTAGGTTGGTGAGCCCAGTATTGATAAGCTGGTGGGCTTATGTGTTGATTAGGATGGAGAGCCTAAGTGTCAAAGGCCAGTAGCATTTTTTTGTATATGTAATATGTAGAACATTAATAAATATTAAACATCATTGCATGCAGACTGACCACAAAGAAAGGGTGATGGGGGACTAATTTTCTAGAGAGAGGGTAAGGGAAAAAGGGACTAGAAGGTTGGAAGGGGGGGGATAAGCTTAGGGGATTGAGTCCTTAGGAATAATAATTTATAATTATTCCAAAAGCTATGTGAAATGTATGTTTTTATCCTAAGTTCCTGGAAGGGGAAACATGTGAAAAAGGGAACGCAAGTTGATGGACCGCATGCATCCTCATGGGAGACATGTGTCGGCCCACGCACATGAAATTTTGTTGGATTACTGAGAGGGGGGGTGAATCATTAATAACGTAATTATAATCCTTTTTCTTCAAATGTTATATCAATGTAGAATTATTGTCCAATAATGAGCAGTAATAAATAAAAAATCACACACATGCACAGTACACCAGTGTTTTACATGGAAACCCAAATCGGTAGAAAACCACATAATGCCTTTTCTTATATGTCTTGAAGAATTACATTCATGGGAAGCTCCAACTCCCCAAATCTCTGGCTATAACTAGAAGGAGGCTACAACCCCCAATGTTCTCTTGCTACAACTGGAAGATGGCTACAACCACCTGTCCTTTCCCTGTCCTGCCACCCTGAAGTAGAAGTAGAATGATGGAACCACTGTCACACTATCACACTATCACTATGAGATATATTGCTATAAACCTATACCAATAAGTTTGAACCATGCATCAACCTGTAATCAACATGTACCATAAACAAGTGCATCAACCATGCACCAACCTGCAATCAACCTGTACCATAAACAATTGCATCAACCATGCACCAACCTATAATCAACCTGTACCATAAACAAGTGCATCAACCATGCACCAACCTATAATCAACTTGTACCATAACCAAGTGCATCCAACCATGTAACAAGTATGTTCCAATCATGTGTCAACTACTCATAAACTATGAATCATCAATATTTACCAACATCATCAACTATANAAAAACAAGATACTAGCATTTTCATCAAACTTTTATTTAGTCTCACATGCCTAGTTTTGGATTAGTCAACAACCCTAACTTGAAGTAATCATAACTTTGAAACTGTAATGTATAACGATCTTAAACTGATACAAAATGTTATTCATTGCGTTTAATGCAATTCCTCCAAGTGGAACTACTTGGAACCTCTCAGAAAAGGAGTTATAGAAAAAATGACAAACCTTGCTGAATTTTGGCTTATTCTAGAGAGCGACCTTGTAGAGCATGCCCCACACAAAATATTTGATGAAATGATCTAAAACTATTACATAGAATACTATAGAATGTACACTAACCAACACATTTTGTTTCACTATATTTTTATCTGTTATGAAGAAGTTATGATGTTTTTACCCGAAACACCTGATTTTGACTAGTTTCAAGACTGGCCACAAACCCTATTTTCCACAGAGTGTAACTCCCAAAATGCAACGACCCACAAGCTTCAATTTTAACCAAAGATACTTGGATAGTTTTTCTCACTTTCATATCAGTTTCAGGATCTGAATCATTATAGAAAAAAAATTATAGCGCAAATGGTGAGATGACCTGAAAATAACATACCTTAGAAAGAACCATCAAAAGAATTTATCCTTCCTTGCATTTCAGCCTTCTTTTCTTCACTTTCCTCAGAATTCCGGCTTATATATCATTTGTAAACCTCAGAAACCTATAGATATTCAATATTCTCAAGTGTTATTCAAATGAGAGAGCCTTCCCTCTTATTTATACTCTCCAAGTAGCTTCCTTAAAAACATCTTCTAGGTCACTTGGCCCCACTTTCCTTATTTTAGGGTTGGTTCCACTTCTAATTTCTCCATTAAAATT
>JZKD02S1157469.1:0-12784 GCA_000966675.3 Picea glauca
CCATTTGTAAGAAATAAATGTGGTTTTAGAGTGTGCATTGAAGGTTTTAGAGTATTCCTTAAACAATGATATGACTTTGTTTAAGCTTTTAAATGGTTAAGACAGTATTTAAACTTTATTGAGTGACATTTAACAAATCCACTAAAGTTTAGTTGACAATCTTTACCAAAACTTTTTTATACTAGATTTTAGTAATTTTTATGATTTCAGTAATTTTATCGTCGAAACTTCTTGTTAGATTCCAGTAATTTTATCAAATCGTCAAAATTGCTTGTTAGATTTCAGTAATTTTATCAAATCGTCTAAGGGATCATAGCAAAAGGCGAATTGAATTCTAAAACAAAAATTTGAAGCCGAAAATCAAATCATCTAAGGGATCATAGCAAAAGGTGAATTGAATTCTAAAACAAAAATTTGAAGCCGAAAAGAATACACAAGGCGTAACCCAAAAATTCGAAACCGAAAAGAACACACCTGGCATAACCACTGTCGGGAAAAAAGCACCAATCGATCAACTTTACCACTTAAAAATATTATGTATTTTTATTGCTATGTATAATTGTACATGACTATGAGAAAGATTTATAAATCAAGTCTGCGAAGAATTAATTACACAAATTTCAATTTCAACATCTCCCTTTACAGGCATAGACTCGTTGAACAAGTTTTCTATCATACACAAATTTCAACATCTCCCTTTACCGGCATAGACTCGTGGAACACGTTTTCTATCATCGTCGACACTCCACCTGTCTATTCAAGCGTAGGTGTAACTGTTGGTGAATTTCTATGCAAATAATATGTCCCATGTTTTGTTGTTCCAAAACCCCCATATCCTTGATTCACAATGAAACTTGTCTTATTTTTTTTTAAGATAAACCACCAAAGTCCTCTCGTTGAGATTATCCCCTACAGGAAAAATCATGCATAAGAAGTCGGAGTTTTTGTGGGTTGAATACATGGGCACTAAAAAATACATACACCCTATAGATTTTGTTGTCATTCAATGCAATGATGGCATTATCAATGTGACTCGAAGCTATTCTCTACACCAATCACTGGCTAGAGAGTTTCCTTTTTTCCTTCTTTTTTATTCCAAGGAAATGTGGACGAGTAGATAAAAACATAGTAGACATATGTATGTAGTAGGTTGAATTATACTCTTTCATATAGACAAAGATCTAGAAGATGCATTAAGGTTTTTATTAAATATAATTTTTTACCTTCAAGAGATCCATATGAAAAGAAGGATTGATGATTCTTCTGTGCTGCACCCATTTCTCAGCTTGCAAGCCCACAAGGCCCTGTCCAATCATTTGCATAACAAGAGGATGAGAAGAAAATTTTTCATAGTGCCCAAATTTGTTGGACAGTATCTCCTTGATAAGGTCAGGATGGAAAACATTTAGTCTGGCTTTCGGACCAAACCAGACAACAAAATCCTCACCTACATATATCACATATAGCAACACTAATTAAAGAAGAACTGGGTGCACTAATCAAAAAATGGGTTTATTAATTAAAGCATTGGTTGTCCTGCAGGCTGCATCCTTTTCTTGATGATGCTAAAATTATTCAAGCAATATAATTACACCAACCCAATACATTAATTCAGAGTAACTAGCTTAGTGAGCACATCAATGTTATGCAACAACAAAAAATTAGAAAGTACCATAGGTTTTAGTCCAGTGATGATAGTAGGGAAGAGCTTGAGAGACTATGTCATGTGACCATGGCATCGGTATGGACTTTGCCTAAGTGATCATCCCAAGGACATCAACAGCATTTCCATAGAGCAAAATGTATGGAGGTCCTCTGATTCCTTGGGAGTCAAAGTACTTCTTCAATTGCAGTGGCTTCTACCATATGTGTAACACCCGAAGGACGTGCCCCAATTATATTATGAATTGTAATCATGTTTTGTAGGCTGGTGAGCCGAGTGTTGATAAGGGTGGGATTATGTGATTATTAGGCCAGAGATCCTAAGTGTTAAAGATCAGGAGCTTGTTTTTGTATATGTAATTATGCATAACATTAATAAAGATTAAACATCATTGTGTGCAGACCGACCACGAAGAAAGAGTGATGGGGAACTAAGCTTCCATAGGGTGGGTAAGGGAAAAGGGGATGAAAGGTTGGAAAAAGGGGCTAACCTTAGGGGTTTAAGTCCTTGAGAATAATAATTTATTATTATTCCAAAGATGTGTGAGAAACATGTTTTTATCCTAAGTCCTGGGAAAGGCATCGTGTGCAAAAAGGGAACACATGCAACTCCAGGAAGACAATTGTCGACCTGGGAACATGTAGTTAAAATCTAAAACATCAACTGTGTTGGGGGTTCACTTACCATTTTCCATCCTCTGTGAATTGGGTAGAGTCTCTGCGAGTGCCCTCTGTATACCCTCACGCATTTCTAAAAACCAGAACTGTGAAGCTGACCGGTGTATTCCCGTGAATCCTGTGGCCTCTGTATTCGACCTTTGAAATATTCACGCACGCACCTAAGACCCAAAATCCATGAACTGTTCTGTGTCTTTTGAGGAACCCGACACCTAAGTAATCGCCTTAGTTGTGTCGTGTCTTAGCGTGGGCTATTTCTGCCTGCGGTGCCATGCCCATCTGTTGTTGCTACTGTCATCCCTGTGTGAATGAGTTTTGAACTGTTGTTGTTGTCCTCACCTAGCTAGAGATGATTCGAGGAGTGTGCTGAAGAAGCGGGTTGTCAGGCCTGTGGTAGAAGACACAGGTTGTCAGGCCTGTGGTAGAAGACACGGGTTGTTAGGCTTGGGAACAACTCTATCCAAGTGAGAGAGTCTACTGGGAAGTGGTTTTCTCCCAAAGAGAGTCCAACACTAGCTACAGAGATCTGAGAATTCCTGATTCGCCCTGTTGTCGAGACCTAGAGAGGGAGGTGAAGCAACCAATGAAATGTGGTTGTAAAGGTGTATACTCTCAGGTGGAACATGCATGTGGGGAATGAGAGTCCATGAGTAGTGGGCGTAAGAAGGCTCATGGAGAGAATCCTTCTGGTTGCTCTGTGTAGTTTTCCTGTAACCTCGGCCTAGTCTAGGATTCCCTTGCCCTGGGTGGAGCTTGGTCCCATCTCCAGGGTGACCCACTACTGAGCGTGATGAGCAATGTGGTCTAAGGCTAGGAGATTCGTGGAAGGTCTACACATAGTTGGTGGAGTTACTCCAGTTTCAAAGATAAGTATCATTATGTGTTTAATTTCAATTAAAATGCATGTCTGTGATGCTTGTATGTTTTCATGTATTTCGTTGAATGTATGAATCACTGTTATTTCCATTAATTATGTATGTTAGCAGTAATTATGTGTTTACTATGTATTGTTTGGTTAAATATGCATATTAAATATATATGTATGAGAATGTTTTGCATAGTAGCATTGCCTGACAGTGGGGTTGATGGCCAAGGACATTATAATATGGTATCAGAGCATGGTTTCAACGTTGAGCCTGGATGGGTCGGATAAGTGGTCTTTGGACCCAAGGTTTTGAGTGAAAATTGTGTTCGAAGGAACCAATTTCGAACCTTAGAATGTTTCTGAGTGCCAAGGGGTTAGTTGGCTGTGTTATGAAGCTCATGAAGAGTAGCGGTAGAATAAAACTGCAACTGACGTGGTATTTGACCATAGTGAGAGAGACATCAAGACTTGGGATGTTGGAGCTGTTTGAAAGGAGAGGAAAAACCTTTACAACCGTCAGATCCGACGAAAGTGTAGAAAGGGTAACCTGGAAGCACTTCAGACTTTGTGACGTCCGTGAAACTGAATGCAAAGGTAAGAGAAAGGCTGAAACCCGAAGCTCCGAAGTCCAAAGGAGATATACACCATAGATCATAGGAAAGGACCCTGGCCATTAGATCTGTGTACAGGAAGGAAAAGGGAAGTCACTTTGGAGGATTTCAAGTGTGGAGTGTGACAAACTCCCTAAGTCCCGAAGGTTGGAGTAGATCACAACCGTCTGTTGCGAAGGACATGCGTCAAGAGATCGTGTACTTCAGGTGGAATTACTTTGGGAGGAGGCAAGTGTTGTGAGTTTGAAACTCCCGAAGCCCGTGTCGAAGTCACTCATAGCCGTTGATCGTGAAGGAGGACACACATTGATGGATCGTGAACTCCGGGAGAAAGCGCTCTTGGCAAAAACAAGCGTAGAGGAGTTGAAACTCCTGAAGTCCGAAGCTCAGAAGCCTGAAAAGCCGAAGTGGTGAGTCATGATGACATCACCTGGAGGTGACGTGGACACATGGGTTGTGTGTCAAGTGTAAGTGGATTCCGAACCGTGGAAGGTTGAGATGGCATTAGGAATGTGACAAGTGTTACCCATCTGAATGGGCCACGTATCAGTCTCTAGTATTCCACCATGTGTCATCCTGTATGAGCAGGGTTAGTGGGGCCTGAGGTTACGTAACATAGTTAAAGGTCGGAGGACCCACATTGGCATTGTTCACGATACATCAAGATCAACGACCAGGAGACATTGTGGGGACCCAAGTTGCATGGAAGCTAATTCTCCAAGGCGGTCCCGCAATCCAAACCGTGGTTTCACTGAGGGGTTATGTGTCAGTTTTAGAAGAATTGCAAGACAAAAGGCGGGTTCCTCCAAACCACCGTTGCATGCACCTACAATTGGAAAACGTTAAGTAATGTGATGTAATGATGTCACCAAAGGTGATTGGGAATGTTCAAAGATTAACATTTTGGATGTGCAGATACGAGATCCTCCAAATCTCTGAAGCCCCAAATACCCAGAACTCAGAAACTTGAGGTTCCATAGTAAATGTCAGCCATTGGATGCTGGGTAGACATGGACTGTTGATCCACTTTACTTCGTGAGTTCGGTAACTCTAAACTCTGAGAGATTGTTGTTTTGTGCTTTGAAAATCTTCTGAAGATGAAGGTTGAAGGCNCCATTTGTAAGAAATAAATGTGGTTTTAGAGTGTGCATTGAAGGTTTTAGAGTATTCCTTAAACAATGATATGACTTTGTTTAAGCTTTTAAATGGTTAAGACAGTATTTAAACTTTATTGAGTGACATTTAACAAATCCACTAAAGTTTAGTTGACAATCTTTACCAAAACTTTTTTATACTAGATTTTAGTAATTTTTATGATTTCAGTAATTTTATCGTCGAAACTTCTTGTTAGATTCCAGTAATTTTATCAAATCGTCAAAATTGCTTGTTAGATTTCAGTAATTTTATCAAATCGTCTAAGGGATCATAGCAAAAGGCGAATTGAATTCTAAAACAAAAATTTGAAGCCGAAAATCAAATCATCTAAGGGATCATAGCAAAAGGTGAATTGAATTCTAAAACAAAAATTTGAAGCCGAAAAGAATACACAAGGCGTAACCCAAAAATTCGAAACCGAAAAGAACACACCTGGCATAACCACTGTCGGGAAAAAAGCACCAATCGATCAACTTTACCACTTAAAAATATTATGTATTTTTATTGCTATGTATAATTGTACATGACTATGAGAAAGATTTATAAATCAAGTCTGCGAAGAATTAATTACACAAATTTCAATTTCAACATCTCCCTTTACAGGCATAGACTCGTTGAACAAGTTTTCTATCATACACAAATTTCAACATCTCCCTTTACCGGCATAGACTCGTGGAACACGTTTTCTATCATCGTCGACACTCCACCTGTCTATTCAAGCGTAGGTGTAACTGTTGGTGAATTTCTATGCAAATAATATGTCCCATGTTTTGTTGTTCCAAAACCCCCATATCCTTGATTCACAATGAAACTTGTCTTATTTTTTTTTAAGATAAACCACCAAAGTCCTCTCGTTGAGATTATCCCCTACAGGAAAAATCATGCATAAGAAGTCGGAGTTTTTGTGGGTTGAATACATGGGCACTAAAAAATACATACACCCTATAGATTTTGTTGTCATTCAATGCAATGATGGCATTATCAATGTGACTCGAAGCTATTCTCTACACCAATCACTGGCTAGAGAGTTTCCTTTTTTCCTTCTTTTTTATTCCAAGGAAATGTGGACGAGTAGATAAAAACATAGTAGACATATGTATGTAGTAGGTTGAATTATACTCTTTCATATAGACAAAGATCTAGAAGATGCATTAAGGTTTTTATTAAATATAATTTTTTACCTTCAAGAGATCCATATGAAAAGAAGGATTGATGATTCTTCTGTGCTGCACCCATTTCTCAGCTTGCAAGCCCACAAGGCCCTGTCCAATCATTTGCATAACAAGAGGATGAGAAGAAAATTTTTCATAGTGCCCAAATTTGTTGGACAGTATCTCCTTGATAAGGTCAGGATGGAAAACATTTAGTCTGGCTTTCGGACCAAACCAGACAACAAAATCCTCACCTACATATATCACATATAGCAACACTAATTAAAGAAGAACTGGGTGCACTAATCAAAAAATGGGTTTATTAATTAAAGCATTGGTTGTCCTGCAGGCTGCATCCTTTTCTTGATGATGCTAAAATTATTCAAGCAATATAATTACACCAACCCAATACATTAATTCAGAGTAACTAGCTTAGTGAGCACATCAATGTTATGCAACAACAAAAAATTAGAAAGTACCATAGGTTTTAGTCCAGTGATGATAGTAGGGAAGAGCTTGAGAGACTATGTCATGTGACCATGGCATCGGTATGGACTTTGCCTAAGTGATCATCCCAAGGACATCAACAGCATTTCCATAGAGCAAAATGTATGGAGGTCCTCTGATTCCTTGGGAGTCAAAGTACTTCTTCAATTGCAGTGGCTTCTACCATATGTGTAACACCCGAAGGACGTGCCCCAATTATATTATGAATTGTAATCATGTTTTGTAGGCTGGTGAGCCGAGTGTTGATAAGGGTGGGATTATGTGATTATTAGGCCAGAGATCCTAAGTGTTAAAGATCAGGAGCTTGTTTTTGTATATGTAATTATGCATAACATTAATAAAGATTAAACATCATTGTGTGCAGACCGACCACGAAGAAAGAGTGATGGGGAACTAAGCTTCCATAGGGTGGGTAAGGGAAAAGGGGATGAAAGGTTGGAAAAAGGGGCTAACCTTAGGGGTTTAAGTCCTTGAGAATAATAATTTATTATTATTCCAAAGATGTGTGAGAAACATGTTTTTATCCTAAGTCCTGGGAAAGGCATCGTGTGCAAAAAGGGAACACATGCAACTCCAGGAAGACAATTGTCGACCTGGGAACATGTAGTTAAAATCTAAAACATCAACTGTGTTGGGGGTTCACTTACCATTTTCCATCCTCTGTGAATTGGGTAGAGTCTCTGCGAGTGCCCTCTGTATACCCTCACGCATTTCTAAAAACCAGAACTATGAAGCTGACCAGTGTATTCCCGTGAATCCTGTGGCCTCTATATTCGACCTTTGAAATATTCACGCACGCACCTAAGACCCAAAATCCATGAACTGTTCTGTGTCTTTTGAGGAACCTGACACCTAAGTAATCGCCTTAGTTGTGTCGTGTCTTAGCGTGGGCTATTTCTGCCTGCGGTGCCATGCCCATCTGTTGTTGCTACTGTCATCCCTGTGTGAATGAGTGTTGAACTGTTGTTGTTGTCCTCACCTAGTTGGAGATGAGTCGAGGAGTGTGCTGAAGAAGCGGGTTGTCAGGCCTGTGGTAGAAGACACAGGTTGTCAGGCCTGTGGTAGAAGACACAGGTTGTCAGGCTTGGGAACAACTCTATCCAAGTGAGAGAGTCTACTGGGAAGTGGTTTTCTCCCAAAGAGAGTCCAACACTAGCTACAGAGATCTGAGAATTCCTGATTCGCCCTGTTGTCGAGACCTAGAGAGGGAGGTGAAGCAACCAATGAAATGTGGTTGTAAAGGTGTATACTCTCAGGTGGAACATGCATGTGGGGAATGAGAGTCCATGAGTAGTGGGCGTAAGAAGGCTCATGGAGAGAATCCTTCTGGTTGCTCTGTGTAGTTTTCCTGTAACCTCGGCCTAGTCTAGGATTCCCTTGCCCTGGGTGGAGCTTGGTCCCATCTCCAGGGTGACCCACTACTGAGCGTGATGAGCAATGTGGTCTAAGGCTAGGAGATTCGTGGAAGGTCTACACATAGTTGGTGGAGTTACTCCAGTTTCAAAGATAAGTATCATTATGTGTTTAATTTCAATTAAAATGCATGTCTGTGATGCTTGTATGTTTTCATGTATTTCGTTGAATGTATGAATCACTGTTATTTCCATTAATTATGTATGTTAGCAGTAATTATGTGTTTACTATGTATTGTTTGGTTAAATATGCATATTAAATATATATGTATGAGAATGTTTTGCATAGTAGCATTGCCTGACAGTGGGGTTGATGGCCAAGGACATTATAATATGGTATCAGAGCATGGTTTCAACGTTGAGCCTGGATGGGTCGGATAAGTGGTCTTTGGACCCAAGGTTTTGAGTGAAAATTGTGTTCGAAGGAACCAATTTCGAACCTTAGAATGTTTCTGAGTGCCAAGGGGTTAGTTGGCTGTGTTATGAAGCTCATGAAGAGTAGCGGTAGAATAAAACTGCAACTGACGTGGTATTTGACCATAGTGAGAGAGACATCAAGACTTGGGATGTTGGAGCTGTTTGAAAGGAGAGGAAAAACCTTTACAACCGTCAGATCCGACGAAAGTGTAGAAAGGGTAACCTGGAAGCACTTCAGACTTTGTGACGTCCGTGAAACTGAATGCAAAGGTAAGAGAAAGGCTGAAACCCGAAGCTCCGAAGTCCAAAGGAGATATACACCATAGATCATAGGAAAGGACCCTGGCCATTAGATCTGTGTACAGGAAGGAAAAGGGAAGTCACTTTGGAGGATTTCAAGTGTGGAGTGTGACAAACTCCCTAAGTCCCGAAGGTTGGAGTAGATCACAACCGTCTGTTGCGAAGGACATGCGTCAAGAGATCGTGTACTTCAGGTGGAATTACTTTGGGAGGAGGCAAGTGTTGTGAGTTTGAAACTCCCGAAGCCCGTGTCGAAGTCACTCATAGCCGTTGATCGTGAAGGAGGACACACATTGATGGATCGTGAACTCCGGGAGAAAGCGCTCTTGGCAAAAACAAGCGTAGAGGAGTTGAAACTCCTGAAGTCCGAAGCTCAGAAGCCTGAAAAGCCGAAGTGGTGAGTCATGATGACATCACCTGGAGGTGACGTGGACACATGGGTTGTGTGTCAAGTGTAAGTGGATTCCGAACCGTGGAAGGTTGAGATGGCATTAGGAATGTGACAAGTGTTACCCATCTGAATGGGCCACGTATCAGTCTCTAGTATTCCACCATGTGTCATCCTGTATGAGCAGGGTTAGTGGGGCCTGAGGTTACGTAACATAGTTAAAGGTCGGAGGACCCACATTGGCATTGTTCACGATACATCAAGATCAACGACCAGGAGACATTGTGGGGACCCAAGTTGCATGGAAGCTAATTCTCCAAGGCGGTCCCGCAATCCAAACCGTGGTTTCACTGAGGGGTTATGTGTCAGTTTTAGAAGAATTGCAAGACAAAAGGCGGGTTCCTCCAAACCACCGTTGCATGCACCTACAATTGGAAAACGTTAAGTAATGTGATGTAATGATGTCACCAAAGGTGATTGGGAATGTTCAAAGATTAACATTTTGGATGTGCAGATACGAGATCCTCCAAATCTCTGAAGCCCCAAATACCCAGAACTCAGAAACTTGAGGTTCCATAGTAAATGTCAGCCATTGGATGCTGGGTAGACATGGACTGTTGATCCACTTTACTTCGTGAGTTCGGTAACTCTAAACTCTGAGAGATTGTTGTTTTGTGCTTTGAAAATCTTCTGAAGATGAAGGTTGAAGGCYCGAGTAAGTGCTTATTGATCTAGCCCTTGGTCATGACCCCATGGTAGTATGGGTTGGGGACTGAGATAAAGGGCCYAGTGCTCGAAAACTTCAYAGAGAAGAGCCCCGAAAGAAAATGGAGTTTGAAATTTTTCTTGAATCAGATTTGTTTATGAATRCTGTGGGATTTGTTAAGRAATAATGACTTGACAAATTCCAGTTGTCTACAMATTGYGTTTGCAGAAGTTTAACGAGTGCCAKAACCAAATAGAGTTTCCACTGAGTGCAAAGAAATGGAGGAGGCACATAATGCTTCCAGTTCAGAGAATGAAGCTAAAGGGATGGATGTTCATTTGGGAGTTGAAGGGTCAAACTCCAATGGGCATGGAGAAGAGATAGATAAGGAAGGGCATGTGATGAAAATCATTGAAAGATTGTAGAAATATGCTCAAAATCACCGAGAAAATAACAGAAATCTCATGAAAGCTAAGGAACAACTGGGATACTTCAACTTAAAGTTGATGAAGAGTCTAGAGAAAATAGAAAAGAAGTTGGACAAGAAGAGAGACTCGAGCAAAACAGGGAGTCACCAGACTTCCAAGGGAAGAATATCAAGGAGTGTTGGTATACACCATCATCACTCCCAAGGTCGTTCCAAGAGGAGGGCACACAGTAGTTCAAGCCCATCTCCTACTAGAAATCACAAGAGATCTGGAGTGGATGAATTGAAGGGCGGAATGAACAAGATTAAGCCTCCTATGTTTGATGGAGAACATAAGAAGGAGGAAGATGTTGAAACATGGTTGCTTGGCATGAGGAAATATTTACAAATGCAAAATTATTCCTCTCATGTAGTAGGAATAATTGTGATGTATCAACTAAAAGGAAAAGAATCCATATGGTGGGATCAACTTGTGCAGGTGCAATACATTAGAGAGAAATATTTCACTTGGAAATAATTCAAGAGGTATTTCGAGAAAAAATAATTGACTAAAAGATACTATGACATAAAGATTAAAGAGTTATTTGAACTCAAACTGGGCAGCATGACCATTGATGAATATGAACGAAGATTTTTGGAATTGTTGAAGTATGTTATGTTCATCAAAGATGAGACTGTCAAGATTCAAAGGTATATGAGTGGACTGCCACCTTCCATCAGTGACAAGATCCAGTATGATGACCCTAAGACTATGGAAGAAACTATAAGAAGAGAGAAATGCTTATATGAGCAACAAAGAGAAAAGCCTACTTTTCGGAAGGCTTGGGATGACCAGAAGAAGTTTAAGAAAGAGCAGAGGCAGAAGGGAAACAAACCTCCCTTTTTCAGAAACAATCCTCAAGGACAACCATCATTTAGAGAGCCAAGAATGGTTGACGTAGGGGAACAAAGGCCAAGGCAGACACCCATTCAGTGTTGGGGTTGTCATGGGAACCATAAGTATAGAGATCGTCCTCACAAAAATGGAAAAGTGAGAGTTGTCCATAATGTTCAGCAAGCTGAAAGAGTAGAAGACATGGGCAGTGGAATACCAATAATCTACGAAGCCCTGGACAACAAGAAAGTAGAATGTTAGTCGCACATGATTGAAGTGGAAGGTATGATCAACAACCATGCCTTTACTATTTTAATTGATTCAGGGGCTAGCCATAGTTATATAGATCCTANAAGAGATAGATAAGGAAGGGCATGTGATGAAAATCATTGAAAGATTGTAGAAATATGCTCAAAATCACCGAGAAAATAACAGAAATCTCATGAAAGCTAAGGAACAACTGGGATAATTCAACTTAAAGTTGATGAAGAGTCTAGAGAAAATAGAAAATAGGTTGGACAAGAAGAGAGACTCGAGAAAAACAGGGAGTCACCAGACTTCCAAGGGAAGAATATCAAGGAGTGTTGGTATACACCATCATCACTCCCAAGGTCGTTCCAAGAAGAGGGCACACAGTAGTTCAAGCCCATCTCCTACCAGAAATCACAAGAGATCTAGAGTGGATGAATTGAAGGGCGGAATGAACAAGATTAAGCCTCCTATGTTTGATGGAGAACATAAGAAGGAGGAAGATGTTGAAACATGGTTGCTTGGCATGAGGAAATATTTACAAATGCAAAATTATTCCTCTCATGTAGTAGGAAGAATTGTGATGTATCAACTAAAAGGAAAAGAATCCATATGGTGGGATCAACTTGTGCAGGTGCAACACATTAGAGAGAAATATTTCACTTGGAAATAATTCAAGAGGTATTTCGAGAAAAAATAATTGACTAAAAGATACTATGACAGAAAGATTAAAGAGTTATTTGAACTCAAACTGGGCAGCATGACCATTGATGAATATGAACAAAGATTTTTGGAATTGCTGAAGTATGTTCTATTCATCAAAGATGAGACTGTCAAGATTCAAAGGTATCTGAGTGGACTGCCACCTTCCATCAGTGACAAGATCCAGTATGATGACCCTAAGACTATGGAAGAAACTATAAGAAGAGAGAAATGCTTATATGAGAAACAAAGAGAAAAGCCTACTTTTCGGAAGGCTTGGGATGACCAGAAGAAGTTTAAGAAAGAGCAGAGGCAGAAGGGAAACAAACCTCCCTTTTTCAGAAACAATCCTCAAGGACAACCATCATTTAGAGAGCCAAGAATGGTTGACGTAGGGGAACAAAGGCCAAGGCAGACACCCATTCAGTGTTGGGGTTGTCATGGGAACCATAAGTATAGAGATCGTCCTCACAAAAATGGAAAAGTGAGAGTTGTCCATAATGTTCAGCAAGCTGAAAGAGTAGAAGACATGGGCAGTGGAATACCAATAATCTACGAAGCCCTGGACAACAAGAAAGTAGAATGTTAGTCGCACATGATTGAAGTGGAAGGTATGATCAACAACCATGCCTTTACTATTTTAATTGATTCAGGGGCTAGCCATAGTTATATAGATCCTA
>JZKD02S1157503.1:0-12784 GCA_000966675.3 Picea glauca
AGAGTGACTGCATACGTTCCTTCAGCCTCTGTGAAGGACATCCTTATACAACCTGACATAGATGGGAGAAGAGGTAAATGGATTGCCAAGATCCTGGAGTTTGACCTGGAGATAACGCCCACCAAGTTGGTAAAAGGGCAGGGTTTAGAAAAGCTATTGGTTGAATCCAATTGCAAGGCCTTGGGGGTTAGCTTCATCAATGCTTTCTCGGGAAATCAGCAAGCTAAGTCACCCAGCAAAAGCTCTCAGGGTGGATTATCACTAGCAGAATGCACCTGGTACAGAGACATTTTGTACTTTCTACAAGAGTTGAAGCCACCTGATGGAATGGGAAAAAGCAAGGCAAGATCTTTAAATCTCAAGGCGGTCAGATATTTCCTTATTGACCAAGTCTTGCACTAGAGATATCCTCTAGGGGTGTTTCTAAGGTGTCTGAATCCACATGAAGCCCATAAAGTTATGTTTGATTTCCACAAAGGCCTTTGTGGAGGGAATCATTTCTGGAAGACCACAGCCCACAAAATTCTCAGGGTTGGGTACTATTGGCCCACCTTATTCATTGATGTCTGCAGAGAAGTCAGAGCTTGCATCAAATGCCAAAGGTTCTTAGGAAAGCAGCAGCTCAAATATCTGCCACTAAAGCCTGTAGTAGCTTCAGCACCCTTTCAACAGTGGGGGTTGGACTTCATTGGGGAAATTCATCCTCCTTCAAGTGGCCAGCATAGATGGATCATGACTGCAACAAACTATTTCACCAAGTGGATAGAATCTACCCCCACCAGGAGTGCTTCGCACAAGGTAATTATCAGCTTCTTGGAGGATATCATAGCCAGATTTAGCTGTCCCAACAAAATTGTCACCGATAATGCTTCTTCTTTCAAGTCTGAGCCTCTAGTTAAGTTCTGTGAGCAATTCAAGATTTCACTAATTCACTCCACTCCCTATTATCCTCAAGGAAATGGACTGGTGGAATCTTCCAATAAAATTCTAATCAAACTCATTAAAAGATTACTGGAAGACAATAAGAGGGTCTAGGATTCAAAACTCAAATTCGCTCTATGGGCCAATCGAGTGACAACAAAGAAGTCCCTGGGCACCTCACCTTTTCAACTTGTTTATGGGACGAAGGTTGTGTTTCCCACTCATCTCGCTTTACCTGTAGCTAAATTCTTTCAAGGTCATGAAGGAGAGCCAGACCATATGGTCAAAATAATTCATCAAATGGTGGAAGTGCAATAGATCAGGGAGCAGGTGATGGACATAGCTCATAGTCATCAGCAGAATATCAAGCGGGCCTTTGACAGGAAGGTCAGGAAGGAGGAATTCAAGCTGGGAGATTTGGTGCTTAAGAGGGATGCACCCAAGCAGGATAGGGGCAAACACAGCAAGTTCGATGCCCTCTAGATCGGGCCCTTCAAAATCTCTGAAGTATTCTTAAATAACACGTACATGTTGCAGGATTTGGAGGGTGAAGAAGCTTTTAATGGCCCAATCAATGGGCATTTCCTGAAGAAATGTTTTGTTTGAGCCTTAGACGCCTCCTCTGTTTTTTGTAAATATTGTTTTTATTGTTTTTATGTTTATTTTCGGCTTAATAAATGACTCCATAGCCCAACAGAAGGCAACTAGAACTGTAGAAGGAGTTCTTAGAGCATCACAGGGACGACTCTATCCCCCATGGAGCCTAATGTTAGCGCCAATTCTTGCAAGGTATTGTTTCTCTCTGATTTCATACCCCTGGTGTAAATGCGTAGAAATGGGGTTTAAAAACCCATCAAATGAGTTTTATTCAAAGGCCGCAGTCATGAGCGCCAAGCGCAGCGCACAGAAGAAGTCCATTTCGGGATTAAAATCAGGCAAGCGGGCATTTTGTTTTCAACGGCGAGGATCCACAGATGGAGCAGATCAACGGTCATCGGGTAAGCTTGAGTCGCGAAATTGCACGAGGTTTAGCACATGGGCTCATCTCTTATGGCCAAAGTCGCGAAGTGATTAGCCATTTCATGATATCGGCTACCGGGACTTCAAAAGACACGGGGTCTCTCTTCCACTGCATCCGGAATCGCTGAAACCCGAAATGTGAAAAGCACCCAAAAGTCGTTTCGGAATTCCAACTACCGGGAGTTCAAGAGACAAGGGAGCCTCTCTTCCACTGCGTCGGGAATCGCCGAAACCCTAAATGCGAATAGCACCCAAAAGTCGTTTCGGCATTCCGGCTACCAGGAGTTCAAGAGACAAGGGAGCCGCTCTTTCACTGCATCAAGAATCGCCAAAACCCAAAACGCGAAAAGCCATTTCGGCATTCCGGCTACCGGGAGTTCAAGAGACAAGGGAGTTGCTCTTCCACTGCATCGAGAATCCCTGAAACCCAAAACACGAAATGTAAAAGCGCCCAGGAGCCATTTCGGCATTTCGGCTACCAGGACTTCAAAGGACAAAGGGGTCGCTCCTCCATTGCATTTCGAAACCCCGAAACGTGAAATGCGAAAAGCACTCAGGAGCCATTTCATCATTTCGACTACCGGGACTTCAAAGGACAAAGGGCTCGCTCCTCCACTGCATCGAGAATCCTCGAAACCTGAAATGCAAAATGTAAAATCGCCCGGGAGCCATTTCGAAATTTCGGCTATTGGGACTTCAAAGGACAAAGGGGTCGCTCCTCCACTGTATTTCGAAACCCCGAAACGCGAAATGTAAAAGAACCCAGGAGCCATTTCGGCATTTCGGCTACCGAGACTTCAAAGGAAACAGGGTCACTCTCTCTTTCTGTTTTTAGTCTTGGCCACCCTCCATGGAAAAAGCAATTAATGAATATTGAGCAGGTGGTTAGGACTTCAGCTCAAGCCATGAATGTAGGGCATGGAGGTTCTGGCAGGCAGTCTGCCCAAGATCATCCTATATGCAGGTTTTCTTAAAAGAGCCATGCCGATCTGATGTCCTCGACTGACCAGAAGATCCTGTGCATGCTAAGTTAGACTTTAATGTCTCATCTACCCTCCTGCTACCAAGGGGGCGAATTTCTCTGAGTATATATACTCAGTTTTTGTATTTTTGTAAGGATGGATGTTAGAGCAAAGCTCCCGACTGTAATGTTTTAATGAAGCACTGGTTTTCTTGGCTATGTATCTGTATATGAAATTTCCTTGTTTAATGTAAGGCATCTCTCTTTTTCATCTTGTTTCGATCTCATACTAAAAGAGTTCATGACTGAATGATTCACATGAATCGTCGTGATTGTGTTATGATAAAGGATTTATTATAGCGCTCTTATGTTCTTTTAGTGTTTTTTCTTTTGAATATAAGAGGTTCTTGTGTTTAAAGTTTTCTTCTACAGGCTGTTGGAAGCCCGATGCTTACAACAGCCCTTCACATTTCCTCACAGAATTCTTCCTCCTACTCACCCTTATTACATCTTACTGCCTGAAATTGAATCAAGGCCTCATCTGCTTGTGCATGCTCGGCCTAGTTTCTGAGTTAGAACGATATTGTTCCAAGTTTACTTTCATCCATCACCCTTTATCAACAAATCATGACATTTAAACCGATGGGCCTTAGGCTTACTCCTACTTCAATCCAGGAGTGATTTCTGACGCCAACAGTATCAATTTTTATCACCCTTGTTGACTTCAACCTTCTTCTTAGGTGCAATTGTGTGTATGCCACGGAAGTGATGGCATATTTTCTCTATCATGTGATGAATTTTCCACATGAAGGATGCATTATCACCATTGATCAACTCACATGTTGTAGTTCTTAACTACATGTTACTCAAGATAATCTCTCACCTTTAGTAGCTCATTCACAATACATTCCTATTGTTTGGTTGGATCATGACCTAAATCACAAATTCCTTATGTGACCACTACCACCATTTTCACAACCTCCACTCTGATAGAGTATGAGTCTTTGGATCCTTTGAACAACTTAGACTTGCATATTGATATTGTCGCTTCACACTTGGGAGCCACCAATCCACTCTCTTTGCCCATGTGTGAAAGTTCTCTTACCTCATTAACCATGAATATCGATGATGATGAAAAAGTATTTGATGCTATACCTTATTTTGATGGTCCTTGGGATAACCTCTACTTTAGTTCTCCTATCGACTTCCTACCTAAGATACCTACTCCACTAGAATGCCCTTAGACTACATCTCCTCTAGACATATCTTTGATTATTACCTACTAGCACCACATATCGCACTTGATGATGATACCTTGGACCACTCTTATGATCATTGATTTTTCAACCACATGGAATGTTGTCTAATATTTTGAGGATACAAACACTTCCATGATTTTAATTACTCTTGATAAATCTAATAAGATTTTTGAATTGTTGTTTCATAGATGCATGTATTTGAACTATATATTGATATTTTGGTACCTTTACATCATTCAATTGTCCATGGTTGGCTTAGCAAAAATGTAGCAAAGATGTAGAAATTTTGATCACCCCTATTGACTTCAACCTTCTTTTTAGGTGCAATTATGTATGGTTTGGTATGGTATTGGTATTGGTATGGTATGGTATTGGTATGGTATAGTATGGTATTGATATTGGTATGGTATTGGTATTGGTATTGGTATTGTATAGTATGGTATTGATATTGGTATGGCATTGGTATTGGTATGCATATCATTGCCAATGCATACCATTGCCAATGCATACCATTGCCAATGCATACCATTGCCAATGCATACCATTGCCATGCAATGATATTTGTATGCAATGGTATTGGTATTGGTATCAAATGGTATGGTATTGGTATTGGTATGGTATGGTATGGTATTGGGATTGGTATTGGTATTTGTATGCAATGGTATTGTTATTGGTATGCAATGGTATTGGCAATGGAATTTGTATTGGTATTGGTATTGGCAATGCATAAGGGTATTGGCAATGCATATTGGTATTGGTATTGGTATTGGTATTGGTAATGAATATTGGTATTGGTATTGGTATTGGCAATGCATCTTGGTATTAGTATTGGTATTGGCAATGCAATGGTATAGGTATTGGTATTGGAAATGGTATTGGTATTGGAAATGGTATTGCTATTCGTATGGTATGGTATGTGATGCATGAGCATCGTCAGCAAAGCCACATGTGATGAAAGCATAGCACCTAGCGCACCTTTTGAGTAAAATTTTAAATTTTGAAAGGCGGCGTATCTCAAAGAACTTCTAAGTAAATGATGGATCAAAGAAGTTTTAAATGATTGGGGGTTGAACGATCGCGTCAAAACTAGAAGAGATCATATCATCCTTGAATTATTTGATTTTTGCGTGGATTTGAACATTTGCCTTAAATTGTCTGTCACAGACGTTTACTGTAATATGACTAAGTAGTTATAAGCTTTTACTTCAATCAGATAGGTAGTTGGAGGTAACCCCAGAGGACCTCTTGTATAAGTAAATGCATTGTATGCCTGAATGGGGCTAGCTGCAGATTAGTAGGAGATAGTTGTCACTGAATGTAAGTTGTTTTTATTAGAAAAGTAGCCATTTACATTTGAATGAATATAAAAGAGGGATATTGACCCAATGTATGGTGTTGCTATTGTTTACAATTTCCCTGTTATTTTTTGTTTTCATGAATGAATGAGTTATGTTGTTGAGCATATGATACTGTGAAGTATTGGGATAAGTTTCAAATCATTTTTGTTCGTTGATTTCATGCAAGGTGTGCATATAGTCCAYAAGGAGTGMATTRACAGAGTTTGTTTYGACTCAGAAKCTCAGAAKAGATAGYGTGRAACTTCCATTTGCAAGGAGTGCAACRAGACTGTTGCAAGGTCTGCACAGTCRCCCACAAGAAGCTAAGTCTTRTGTAAGAATATGTTGCAAGGAGTGTACAGATTMAAAGTTCCACTAAGTGTCGAAGGAACCCTCTGAGGAGTCAAAGGGTTCRAGAAATAAAGCTCAAGAGAGGTAGCGGGGAGAAATATTCAAAGGGAGYGAAGTTCTAAAGGTTTCACRAGTTATCGGTTAAGATCCRTCCAGGAGGCAGCGGGATCATTCYAGATCGTTGGAACTAGGAAAAGTAMACAAGATTTAAKTCTATGTGTGCACACAGGAKCGAGGAATTCACTGAAACCCCGAAGAGGTTAGGGAYCGTCCATCATTCAAGGGRGCAGGTGGCATAAGATCTACAACTCCAKAGCGGAAKCACTTCGGAAGCTTTGTAGACAAGAAGAAAGYGAAATCGTCGAAGATCCRAAGGYYGAAATAGATCATGACCATTGGTCKCCAGAAGGTAYGTGTCAATAGATCTGAGACTTCGGGGAAAGTCACTYTGGAAGATTTCAATTGTCGAGTGTGAAAAACTCYCGAAGTCCCGAAGGTCGAAGTAGATCGCAACCATCTGTTGAGGAAAACACGTGGYGAGAGATCAGGAAGTTCAGAGTCCTAACACTCCAAAAGGAAGTCAATGGGAGTGGAGAAGATCTAGACCATCAGATCCAGAAGGATGCGTGGCAKAAATCCATCGTCTTCGGGCTAAACCACTACGGGAGAAATGGGTGAGGAGAAGTTGAAACTCYCGGAGCCCGAATAGCCGAASTGAACTGTGACCRYCAGATCCATAAGGACACACGTCAACARATTKTGTACTTYAGGTGGAAGTACTTTGAGAGGAAGCAAGTGYGGAGAGTTTGAAACTCTCGAAGCCCAAAGAGCCGAAGTTAATCATAATTGTTGATCTGTGGGAGACACGTKTCAAYGGATTGYGAACTTYARGTGAAAGCACTTCGAAAGGAAACAGGTGAGGATAAGTTGAAACTCCTGAAGCCCCAATTKTTGAAGTGAATTGTGACCATCRGATCCCRAAGGACACGCGTCAACAGATCRTGAGCTCCGRGCGAAAACACTCCGGGAGAAGGYGAAGGTGAAAAGTTTSAAACTTCTGAAGCTYGAAGAGCCGAAAGAGTTTGTGGTYGTCAATCTGTGTAATGAAAATCGAYGRTGGGGAACCATTGTGGAGCGTGGAGGTGAAATTAGCAGACGCGCTAGTTCTCGACCCGCTATTCAATGACGTCGTTGATCTCRTCGGGTTGGAGTTTCAAYGACCACGATTAGACCARGTTGGGTGAGCACTTTCTGATTGTGGAGAYAGATCCCTCYRATAAAGAGCGAGCACRTTGGTKCTCTACAATTACTGTGAACCATTGATCGATAAACAAATCAACAATGACCRAATCATGACCATGAAAAACCTGAGGGTGATAACAGGGCCYCTATTTGATTTAGTTTGATGCCAGCAAGGTCTCRAGGAGCTAATCCATCTTGAGGAGATTAAGATCCTTGACCRAGAGGTYGCGCAGCCCCGGGGGASAGTAGGGGGGTCTGCAGCAAGTGGTATCAGAGCCTRATTTTGTTTCAGGTAGCAGAAAAGGAGCTCGAAGTTGTACTMTGTGTGTGAGAACCAGTCAGCACAATGTCGCTTAGGAGACGAACAGAACCACATGTAGCCAATCAAGTTGTTGAAAGGGAAATGAGAKAATTGTGTGCCAKACTGGAAGCGATGGAAGGAGTGCATAGCAGAACACCRACATTGGGGACATCAATGTGGCAGAAAGTGAAGAGACAGAGGTTGAAGAATYTGYAGGGGGAGATGTTGTCGAAGAACGCTTACTGAAAKTTGTTGTGAAGTTGGGACCYAKAGAAAAGATAGACATCCCAATGTATGAAGGAAATTTGGATGTTGAAGAGCTGATGGACTRGATAAGGTCYATSGACAAGTATTTTGACTATGAAGAYGTCGATGAGGAGAAGAAGGTGAGACATGATGTCACCAKATTGAAAGGACATGCAACACTRTGGTGGGATGAACTRTAGGCTGACAGATGATGCAAAGGTAAGYAAAAGATTAAGAGTTGGGACAGAATGGTAGCCAAGMTTAAGGTTAAGTTCATKCCCAAGGATTATYAGATAAATATGTTCAGGAAGATGCAAAAACTGAGACAGAAAGGAATGACAGTGAAAGAGTGCAYGGAAGAGTTTTACAAGTTGAACATCAGRACTAGACAGAGGGAGAGAGATGAAGAGAAAGTTGYCAGGTACATAAATGGCCTGAGATATGAGATCCAGGATGAAATCAGTATGATGTCGGTGAGGAYAATAGAGGAGGCATATCAATATGCACTAAAAGCAGAGGAGAAGCTGGCCAAAAAACAAAKCCAACTAAGGCATAGAAKCCCAAGGGTGAGGATGAGAAAACCCAYAGTCACTCAGAAAGGGGAGGAAGATTCAAAGGGAGACAACCTGGTGGGAGAAATTATTTTTCCAAAGGAAGAGGACAAAGTAGAGGAGGAGAGATAATATGTTATACTTGTGGAAAACCAGGACACAAGTCTTGGGAATGGCCCTAGAAAAAGAAAGGAGGAGGTGAAGCTCACATTTCAGAAGCACGGAAAAGGAATGTTGAAGCAGAAGGTGCAGAGGATGGAAAATCTCTGATGCTAAGGAAGGTTCTCTTGAATCCAGAACCAGAAGTTGAAAAACCAATGCAGAGGAACAGTTTGTTCAGGACAACTTGCAAGACTAAAGACAGAGTATGCAAGGTGATAATTGACAGTGGGAGCACTGAAAATCTAGTATCCACAAATATGGTGAAGAAATTGGAGCTAGAGACAACTCCACATCCAAATACATATAAGGTCTCATGGTTGCAGAAAGGACACCAGGTAATGGAAACTAAACAATGCCTTGTTGAATTTAAAATAAGTGGATATAGAGATGAGATTATGTGTGATGTAATTCCCATGGATGTCTGTCATGTTTTGTTGGGAAGACCATGGCAGTTTGACAGGAATATCATTCGCGATGGGAGAAGGAATACTTACACTTTGGAAAAGAATGGTAGGACACACATGTTGTTGGCAATAGAAGAGAAGAAAGTAAAGGAATAAGCCAACACAAGAATACTTCTCATGAGTGGGAAGAAACTTCTTAGTGAATTCAAGAAGGAACAAGAGATGTAGTTTGTTGTGGTGAGGAAACCTAGAGTTATTATTACAAGTACTTCTAAGGATAATTTTCCTGAATAATTTCAGGAGATGTTGGAGAATTTTGTTGACATAGTAGTGGATGAGTTTCCTAACTCATTTCCACCCATCATAAGTATCATCCACCATATTGATTTGATACTAGGAGCAAGTATGTCGAACAAAGAAGCATATAGATTGACACCTCAAGATAATGAGGTAAAGAAACAAGTCCAAGATTTGTTAGATAAGGATTTGGTCATAGAAATCTTGAGTCCATGCGTAGTACCAACTGTGTTGAGTCCAAAGAAGGATGGAGGATGGAGAATGTGTATAGACTCGAGAGCCATAAACAAGATCACCATCAGGTATAGATTTCTTTTACCTAGGATAGATGACTTAATGGATTGCTTAAGTGGAGCAAAAAAAAATTCAAAGATAGATTTGAAAAGTGGATATCGCCAGATAAGAATGAGAGAAGGTGATGAGTTGAAAACAACCTTTAAGACAAATGAGGGATTGTATGAATGCCTTGTCATGCCATTTGGATTAACAAATGCCCCAAGTACTTTCATGAGACTGATGAATGAAGTATTGAAGGATTTCATTGGTAAGTTTGTGATTGCATATCTGGATGACATATTGGTCTTCAGTAAAACTGAAGAAGAGAATTTGAGACATCTGGCATTAGTGATGAGGAGACTACAATGGGAGAAGTTGTTGATAAATATGAAAAAGTACTCTTTTATGAAGACATAACTCATGTATTTGGGTTTTGTGGTCTCTTCAAATGAATTGAAGATGAATCCATAGAAGGTGAAAGCAATCAAAGAATGGCCATCACCAAGGAGTATGTTTGAAGTGAAAAGCTTCCATGGATTAGCAAGTTTCTATAGGAAGTTCATCAGAAATTTCAGTGGAATTTGTGCACCAATGATGGATATAGTGAAGAAGAGACACAAGTCTTTTAAATGGATAGAAGAAGCTAAGAAAAGTTTCAATATATTGAAGGAGAAGATAACAGAACGACCAATTCTGATCTTGCCAAATTTTGGGAAGACATTTCAAGTAAGGTGTGATGCGAGTGGAGTTGCAAGTGGAGCAGTTTTGAGCCAAGATAATAGGCTTGTTGCATATTTCAGTGAGAAGCTTAGTGATACTAAAGGAAAGTACTCCACATATGATAAAGAGTTTTATGCCATAATTCAAGCCTTGAAGAAATGGAGGCACTACCTTATTCCAAAGGAATTTTTCTTGTATAGCAATAACCAAGCTCTACAATTCATAACCAGACAAAAGAAGTTAAACCAGAGACATGCTAAGTGGATAGAGTTTATGAAAAATTTCACTTTTGTCATTAAACATATTTCTGGTAATGCTAACAAAGTTGTTTACGCATTGAGCAAGAGATGTCTGATTCTGCAGGAATTTCAGGTCAAGACCTTAGGGTTTGAACACCTTAAGGATATGTATTGTGATGATCAGATTTTAAGGAAGCATATGAATCATGTACAAGTCATGTGCTCAGAGACATAAGCCAGTGGACAAATTATCTGATTCAATATGGATCGTGTTTTAAAGATTGCCAATTTTGCATACCAAGGCACTCGATGAGAGAAAATCTGCTAAAGGAAAAACACGGTGGAGGTCCAGCAGGATATTTTGGCCATGACAAGATATTTGCAGAGTTCAATGGTTCATACTATTGGCCAGGTATGAGAGTAGAGGTGAAGAATTTTGTGAGCAAATGTAAGATTTTCCAGTATGTGAAAGGAAAGAAACAGAACAGTGGACTGTATCATCCATTGCCTATTCCAGATAGGACTTGGGATGCAATAAGCATGGATTTTGTGTTAGGATTTCCACAGACACAAAGAGGAACTAATTCCATATTTGTGGTAGTTGATATATTTTTTAAGATGGCACACTTTATCCCATGCCAGAAGACAAATGATGCAACACACATCGTAAATTTGTTTTTCAAGGAAGTTGTGAGACTTCATGGATTGCCCAGGAGTATTGTCTCAGACAGAGACACTAAATTTGTTGGTCATTTTTGGAGAACATTATGGAAGAAGCTAGGGACATAACTATCTTTTAGTTCATCATATCACCCTCAGACAGATGGACTCACTAAGGTGGTAAATAGGATTTTAGGAGATTTGTTGAGGAGTTTGGTCACTGAACATCATAGTTAGTGGGATCAAATTCTGTCACAAGAAGAGTTTACATATAATAACTCACCAAACAGAGGTACATGAAAAATCACATTCCATATAGTGTATGGGATGATGCCAAGAGGGGTATCAGAATTGAGATACATGGAGCAGAGTGAATTCAAAAGCATTGGAGTAGAAGACTTCGTTGCACAGATGCAGAAGCTTCATGATCATATCAAGGAGAAGTTGCATAACAACAATGCAGAGTATAAACGCAAAGTTGATCAACAATGAAGAGAACTTCAATTTGAAACGGGAGATCAAGTTTTATCACACTTGAGGAAAGAAAGGTTCCCAAGAGGAACATGTAACAAGCTGAAGTTGAAGAAGATTGGACCATGCAAGATCCTAAGAAAGTTTGGTAACAATGCTTATGAGATAGAGTTGCCAGAGGATGTGGGAATATCACCCATATTCAACATTTCAGACTTGTATCCTTATAGGGAAGATGACACATAAAGATCAGAAGATCAAGAGAAGATTCGGTGGGAGAAGCAGATGCATGTAGTAGAAAATCCACAGATAGAGAAGATCATTGATCAGAGGATTGGCAAGAAGACCAGGAGAAAGACCTATTTTGAATATTTGGTCAAATGGAAGGGACACCCAATAGAAGATGTCAGTTCGGTAACTAAAGTTGATGTACATAAGCATGGAAGGTCAGTGCAGGAGCTCATGGATAGGAGTCCATGAATTTTCTGCCCAGAGGAGTATGATGTAGGAGCATCATCAGCAAATCCACATGGGATGACAGCACAGCGCCTAGCGCGCCTTTTGAGTAAAATTTTTAATTTTTAAAAGTGGCATATCTCAGAGAACTTTTGAGTAAATGATGGATCAGAGAAGTTTTAAATGATCGGGGGTTGAACGATCCCGTCAAAACCAGAAGAGATCAGATCGTCCTTGAATTATTTGATTTTGGCGTGGATCTAAACATTCGCCTTAAATTGACTATCACAAAAGTTTATTGTAATAGGACTAAGTAGTTGTAAGCTTTTACGTCGATCAAATAGGTAGTTGGAGGGAACCCTAGAGGACCTCTTGTATAAGTAGATGCATTGTATGTATGAGTAGGTTTGGCTGCAAATTAGTAGGATATAGTTGTTACTAAATGTAATTTGTTTTTATTAGAACTATATCCATTTACATTTGAATGAATATAACAGAGGCATATTGACCCAATGTATGGTGTTGCTACTGTTTACAATTTCCCTTTTATTTTATGTTTTCATGAATGAATGAGTTATGTTGTTGAGCATATGATATTGTGAAGTATTGTGATAAGTTTCAAATCGTTTCTCTTCGTTAAGTTCATGCAAGGTGTGCATATAGTCCGCAAGGAGTGCATTGATGGAGTTTGTTTCGACTCAGAAGCTCAAAAGAGATAGCGTTGAACTTCCATTTGCAAGGAGTGTAATAGAACTATTGCAAGGTGTGCACGGTCGCCCATAAGAAGCTAAGTCTTGCATAAGTGTTATCCTCATTTTTGGTTATCAAGATGATGACATGATAATGACATGGTGATAGAAGATCTAGCTCTTCTTTAAGATCATTTTCATGAAGAAAGTTACACTTGTCA
>JZKD02S1157514.1:0-12319 GCA_000966675.3 Picea glauca
AGGGCTTCAGCAAGAGGACATACAAGAATTATATGAGCTATGTAGCTTCTATTGGGCTTCCTCCAGAAGAATTCACTTCCCAACAATATCTCTCACCTGAAGAGAGTTGCTCACATTCCTGACAACCTGCTTCTTCTATCCAGCTCCTAAGCCAAACGGGTAAGGGTGATGACAACAACCGAACTCGGTATGGAACAGATAATGGAAGAAACATCAGACCACTAAGGTTCAACATGGGCTCATGCAATGTACAAAAACAATGTGCTTCTTAGGAAGTACGATTTAACTCAATTCTTCACAGGTTTTCCCTCCTGTGCATTCATTAACAAGTTTGATGATGGAGGGGAAGGTTATCTACGTGTTTAGTATCTAGGTGTGTGGATGGTAAGATGGAAAAACTCCCTGACCAACCCACCAAACAATGATTTTCCCCACTTTTATATGCATGCGCTTTGATTGACACATGGCTCTCCTGGTGATCCAGAATTGGATCTAGGAGCCATATGGGGCGCAGAAAGGCCTAAAAATAAAAGTGATCAGAATATCTTAAAAACGGATGTGTGCGTATGCATCATCGATACAAACCAACGCAATTTGAATGGGCTCAAACAAACATTGTATGCTCCAGATATTGTGATTTGTTCATTTGGCCAAACATGAAAAAAAATGATGACTGCACAGTCCGCCCAGTTCCAGGTGGCATCTAACTGTACAGGTCGTATGGTCGTACAACTAACATGGAAGGGTACATGGATGCTAACGTGGATAGGTACAATGTTTTGACATGGCAAGTGTGATGATTAGGCGTACAGACTGATGACGTGTCAGTATAGGTGGACTAATCAGGGAGTGACACATGTCACCATTGCAAGGGTGACATGTGGCACGTATGTACGACTGACGTGGAAGGGTCGTACAGTGATACGACACATGGAATATGTGTTAGGTATAGTGGCAGACACCTGAGAAAACACCTGGTCGAATGACTGAGTGACATGTGGAATTCATTGGTCGAATGGGAAGGTGCCATGTGGCCGAGACATGGGTTTCCACGTGGCACCCATTTATTGGTTTTTGTTTTGGTAAAATTATGGAGAGAAAGGGATTTTAACCCATGACCTCTGGTCTGGGCAAGTGGTTTGGCAGGGTCGGGCTAGCCAGCCCGCCCTCGGTGGTACTTGATAGCTATAGTGGTGTTTTATTATTTAAAGTGGAATGTATGCTAATTTTGGTGGAGTAAGGGCTAGGGCTTAGATCCATCTCCGATGTAAATCCATAATACCATACCATGGAACCCTGCTACCATACCATGGAACCTCTGATCCTATTGGATAGCATACAACCACCCTCTGTTGACACTTGGCGTTGGAGTTTGTGTGTTGGCGCGGAAGTTAAGGGTTAGCCCTTGTCGGTCGGGCTAGCCCGACGACCAGGGGGTGTAACCAAAGGACAAGGACCAGGGGGTCTAATATAACTGTATGGCGTGTGGAAGCTCGGACCATGGGCATATGGCAATGAAAACGACCAGGGGCTGACAGGTAAGGAGCTTGCGCTTAGTGCTAGGCCACATGGGTAGCGCGCATACGAATAGGGCCCAAATTTTGGGGGGTTGCACCTATTTTGAGCCCAAAATTGGATTTTATACATTATGAAATGATTTTAATTGATTTTCTCAGCAGTTTTGAGGATTTTTGGTCATTTTTGGAGGATCCTGGGCCCTGTTTTAGGCCAGATCTTGGGGGGAAGTTGGGATATGGTTACCAACTTCAGACCTATATAAACTAGGTCTTCTTGAAGCCATAGAGGAGGTTCAGAGTAGAGAAATGCTACATAATTTTTGAGCCAAGGTCATTGTTATGCAGGGAAGCTATCGAGGAGCGCACCATTGCGGGCCATTTCTGGGAGCTTCATGCATCCATTTTCAGTGTCGTCATTTTTTATGGGTTCTTGAGATTTGGTAGAACATGACCAGCTCATTGTTGTAATCCATTGACACTTTCATGATGCAATTTAAAAGATTTGAAGAGAAATAAGAAATCCCACTGATACAAAGGCCTGGAGACGTAGGCAAGATTGTCGAATTTCGTTATCACATTGGTGTTTATGGTTTGTTGTTCTTCATGCTTATGTTCAGATCTTCATATTATCTTATGGCTGTTATGTTTCCCTCTATAATTATTCCTCTTTCATTCATCTTCCTTATGGTAAAATAACTCATTCATAATAACTCAACCATTGTCGTTAAAAGATCATTTGTAGATCACCTGGAGCACGAGTCCCTCCACTTGGGATTCATCTCCTTTCCAAGAAAAACTTAGGATAAATTAATATCCTCATCACAACCTTTGGAAAATAAAGATATATTATTCTCTTGGGTTTGATCTCTTAATCTTAGCTCTTTTTTCCAGTCTCATAGCCCCCCCCCTGGCACCCAACCTAGTGGAGCTTAATCCCCCATAAATATTTCTTCATGGTTGGTCTACACACAACGACGTATTTTATATTAATGATATGCATTATTACATATACAAAAATAGGATCACTGGCGTTTATCATCTAGGCTCTCTGGCCTAAACATCACATAAGCCTCCTAGCTTATAATCACTTGGCCCACCGACCTACAAAACATGTTTACAATTTAGCAGGGCTCGTCCTTGAGGTATTACAATCCAATTATAAATTCAATTATAATAGGTTGAGTTTAATGGATGATTTACAAAAAGGGATTTGGACACAATAGAGTGCCCATCACTCTCTTTTTTATTCTTTGAATGGTTCATGGAATGGTAACTCTTCCCTAGGATTGAAGCCTAGAGCTACTTACGAGCGAGCATGAACTTTCACTCCCTATCTTACTCCAATAACTATGGCATGTACCAAACTGTCATGTCCCCATTTTTTAGTTCCTTGGTTTGTAGAAGGAGGGACTCTTGTGGCTTGTCAGAGGAGAAATAGGAGGGAAAAGGGGGAAATTTAATGTCACTTATTTAGGAGATATTATATTATTAAAGTGACATTAAGGAAAGGAAAGTAAAGTAACTTTAGATTAATAAGTTACTTAATTATTATTAAAGTGACTTTTAATCCTAAAGTGAAAATTGGAGGGAAAATAGGGGTTATATTTGATTTAGTCAAAAAGGGGAAAATTCTAAAAGCTACATTTGATTTGGTCAAAAAAGGGAAATATCTAGAAGGATTGATGTAGTCCAAAAGGGGAAGTTCTAGAAGGCATGGAGGAAGGATCTAGAAGGGGTTCAAAAAGTATAAAAGAAGGGTAACCCCTCACTTCTCATTATTATTATTTGATATCTTACTGAGTGCTCTTTGTAGCCAATGTTTTTGTTGGGGTTTTGGACAAAACTCTTCCATTGTAGATTTAGTTTTGGTGGTGGAATATGTGTTAGATTTTATGTTGTTATTAGGTTATTTTCAATTTACTAGAGAATTCAATGCATTTCCAAAACAATAGCATAGAGAGGATCACTGAAAGAAACACAATCACAAGGTACACATCATTTTATCCTGGGAAACCCTCATGGGGGAGAAAACCCTGCAAAATGTTCCTCAATAATAGATTGTCAAGACTAAGAAAAAACCACCAAGAATAAACTAGGACTGAGCATGTGCCTCTCTTGTCCTTCCTCTTGCAACTACAACGTCCTTCAAAAGATGTGCACTAGAAGTGTGAGTGAGTAAATGAGGTGCCATCCTTACTTATAAATACTAGTTGAGGAGGTGTTAGGGTTATGTCTCTTCACTTAGTATGGCCAACTTCTTCCAAGTGTGGTTAAAACCACTTTATAAACCCTAGGGGCCGAATTTACAAATAACACCATATAAATATGGTTTGACCAATCAAAAAAAGGGGATTTGGTCTTATACAAGACCCGACATGATCAATCCACAAAAGGGGATTTGATCTATAATATAATAACTCAAATATAATTAGAATATTCTTCGAAGTTACAATATTTCAACACTCCTTAACGAGAAGGGTATTCTACTAACATAACCTAGTACAACATCATCATGAGAGAGAGAGGGTTGCAACATCATCAACATTTGAAACAGTGACTGTCATATATACAAATCATTGGAAGTTTTTCTCATAATCAATATCATTATTGTTCACATCATGGAGCTCAAATAGCATCATCATCATCATTTGCATAAGCTGAAACATCAACATCAATTAGCATAACACTAAAGCAACAATATCACCAACCCGAGGCTGGTACACCATCATCAACAACATGAGGCTGATACAAAATCATCAAAAACATGAGGCTGAAACAACAACATTATCAGCACGATGTTGATACAACAACAACATCAACACGAGGCTAAGACAACATCATCATCATCATCATATGGCAACAGAATGAGGCAAGTGCAACAACAACATTGTGTGGTATTGGTAGGCCATGCCCAAGGATGAGATGTCTAGAAACTCCATTTCGGCTTGGATGTATCTATGCATACCAGTGCGATACTTGAGCACTAGATGTCGATTAGAATCTTTGATACCCAACTTGGTGTGCAAGGTATGGAAAATATTTGTGAACTCGGGCACCGCTTAGTCTCTTTCTTGCTGCAGTGTGGTCCATTTTGCGTACAAGTCGTCATAACTTCCAACATGGTATTATTTTTCCTTAATAGAATCCCTGAAAGACTCCCAGGTGACTGCGACTGTAAATAATGAGGGTTCCTCTATTTCCTTTTGCTCACAAAAAGTTTCCCACCAATATTTGACATGGGAGAGGACTTTGAGGAGCGCAAAAGTAATCTTTTCTCTATTCGAGAAGTTATGGATAGAGAAATACCCTTCTAACAGATTCAACCATTTGTCTATTGCATCTATGTCTATCTGACCTTCAAATATAGGAATATCGAAGTTGATTTGTACCTTGAAGGGGGCGACGCCTCCGTTTGAGGAAGATGCGACGCATGTTGGTAGTTGTCGAAGGATTTGCGTAAAACTATCCATCATCTCGTTCCTTTGTTGCATGAGGGATTCCTCGAGCAACATTTTGAAGGGATCTCCTGTCCCGTCGTCTTTATTTTCTTCTTCCATGAGAGGTCGTTTGGGTGTGTGAGAGATTTTTTCCTCAAGAGAAACAAGCTCGAGACCCAATTCTTTGTACCCTAACCTCGTTGGGGACATGCATTAAGAACGACAAGGAGCAAACCGCTCTGATACCACTAATATAGAATATATTTGCAGGATGAAATGAATACAGGTTATTATCAAAATATGTTTAACAAAAAATAAAAGATATACAATAAAACTGGTTTCTATTCAATAAGGAAATAAGTTGAAACTGTAAAATGCAGCGGAAACAAGCTTTCTATAATGGTGGCGGCTTATCTCTAAGAAGAGATGTGATGACTATGCTCATTCGCAAGAAGATGATTACAATGAGGCTTTGAAGGCCTTTTTACAATAAACAAGAATGTCAAAAACCCTAGACATCCCAAAAACCTAACCCTAGGAGATGAAGCGCTAAAAATCATGTGGGCCCCATTTGGTTAAGTTAGTACATCAACTTCCTAGGGTCATAACTTTTGCATACGATCTTTGTTTTAGGCGCACGATAGCTCGTTGGAAAGGTATATACGAGGACTAAACATTTTGTTGCTATTTATAAAAGGTCATTCTGACTGTGGAGAACCCTAAAAAGACATTTTTTAGGGCCTCAAAACGGCCACGCAAGTCAGGGATCCGAAAACTAGGGAAAAAATTGCCAAACTGGAAAACTGCCAAAATGAGACAATTGGAATAGGTGGGAGGCCACCGACATCCATATGGATCAATCCTCCCACCTCAGTAAGTAATGGTTGAACACTGGGTGCAAGCCAAGGAAAGGAGGAATGTTGAGCTCGAAATAATTATCACCCACAACCTTACTGATGGTGTACGACCCATAACAGAGTGGGTGAAGCTTCCGATGGAGTCTTGTAAGGTGCTCTTTCTGCAAGTGCAACCAAAATTTTTCGCCCACCTGAAAATTATGTGGCACCTGATGTTGATCATGGCACTACTTGTACTTGTCATTGGACTTCTGTAGGATATTCTGAACCTGGTGGCGGATGTGCTGGATCCGCTCAATGAACTGGGTGGATTTTACAACTTCAGTTGGAGTAGGAGATGAGTCAGTTGAGGTGACCACAAGGGGTAGTGCAACATATATGGGACCTAATGGTTGGAATCCCAACTGCACCTGAAAGGGGTTGTGGTTAGTTGAGCTATGCAGGGCTCAATTGTAGCTATGTTGAACATAAGGGAGACTCTCATCCCATGTGCGAGGGTGCTTGGAATTGTACATGCGTAGGATATGCACGATAATTCAATTTATGAACTCGGTTTGGCCATATGTCTAGGGGTGGAAGGTCATGGATTTGGTGAGCTTTGTGTCCAATAGTGACCAGAGGATTGACTAGAATGTGTTGAGAAATCAACTATCCTGATCTGAGACAATGGTTTGTGGGATTCCAAAATGTACCCAGACTCGTTCAAGGAAGAGCTTGGCATTCGCCTCTGTTGTGATGCTCTTCTTCCAGGCGGCCATAATCATCATCTTAGAAAAGAGATCCACAACCACAAAAACAGAGTCACTGCTCTGCTTGGTGGACTGGAGGCCCGACATGTAGTCCATTGAGATGGATTCCCATGGCATGTTCAGAGTAGGAAGAGGGGTGTAAAGGCTCTATTTCTTAGTGGCTAGTTTAGCAATCGTGCATGCAGTGCAAGAACTGATATACTTGCTGACCTCCTATCGATGTTTCTACTAGTATAAATGTTTCTGCAACATTTCCACTATCTTTTCGATGCTAATGTGTCCTGCCACCCAACTGTCGTGGGCTTCCCAGATCATCTTCTCTCGCTCACTTGATGGAACATCGATATGGCCCAGATGGCACAACAACTCATCTTGAAGATGGAATTAGTGATAACTGCATTTTCACCCAACATTTGGTAGGTGGTGGCGAACTCTGGGTCTGTCTCATAGAAGTGGGGCCATCCATAGGTCTCATGGCCACAAGAGTTTAGCACCGTGGTGAGTTTCGTGACTGTTAGTCTACTGAGGAAATCAGGGACACAGTTGGTGCTTCCCGTTTTATACTTGATGTTGAGGTGGAATTGTTGCAAGTACATGGACCACTTATGATGGAGGTCATTCTACAATTTTCTGTATGTATGAATGAACTGCAGTAGCTTATGATCAGTGTGGATGACTGTCTCCTTCCCAAGAATGTAATGTCTCCACTGGCGGTAGGCTTGCACAATGGAGTACATTTATTTGTCGTAAGTAGGGTACTTACAAAAAACATCTGATAGTCTCACTATGATAGGCCACAGGGTGGCCATGATGAGTGAGAACGATGCCCACAACATAGTCTGAAGCATCTGTCTCGATCTCAAAGAGTTGTTGCTGGTATGATAGTGAAAGTACTGGGGTTGAGCACAAGTGTTGCTTCAAATAATCAAATGCTTGTTGTTGGGACCAACCCCACACAAATTTCTCCTTACCACCACCCATGGTTACTTGGTTGAGAGCCCATGCAATATGGGATAATCCCAACACGAACCTGCAGTAGAAATTGGCAAGGCCCAAGAAAATCCAAAGCTCAGTGAGTGTGGTTGGGGATGGTCAGTCACAGATGACTTGGATTTTGGCTGCATCCACATGTACGCCATGTTGATCAACGATGTAACCTAGGTAATGAACCCTGTCCATGTCGAAGGAGCATTTTTTCAAGTTGGCATAGAGTTGGTGTTGTCGCACGGTGTGCAAAACCTACTGAATATGTTGCAAGTGTTCTTCCCAAGTCTTGTTGTAAATGAGGATGTCATCCAGATACACCACTACAAAAGTATTGGTGAATGGTCATAGGATATCGTCCATCATCCTCATGAAAGTCACTGAAGCATTTTTCAAACCAAAGGGCAGGACCAACCATTCAAAAAGACCTTCCTTTGACTTGAAGGAGGTATTCCATACATATCTGTTTGTTCTATCAGGACTTGGTGGTAGCCTGACTTCAGATCAATCTTACTGAAGTATTTGGCCCATGTGAGATGATCAATGAGGTCGTCGATTCAGGGAATCAGGTATCGGTTTCTAACTGTGATTTTATTCAGAGTTGATTAATCAATGCAGAGTCGCCAGGTTCCATGTTTCTTTTGTACTAGCACGATTGGGCTTCTGCAAGGTGATGAACTAGGACGAATGTGCCCCTTGTGGAGCAGTTCTTGGAGTTGTCGCTTGATCTCCTCATTCTCTAATAGAGAGCGACAATAGACTGGCCCATTGGGCAATTGTGCGTCTGGGGTCAGATCAATGGGGTGCTTGACCTGGCAGTGCAAAGGTACCCCAGTAGGTGAGGAGAAGATATCTGAGTATTATTCCACGGCCTTATCCACTTTCTTCTACTGTGTGGAAAGGTCGACCGCGAAGACCCTGGATGTGGCTGCGATCTTTCACTCATTATAAGAGAAAATAATGAAGAATACAAAATTCCTTATCTAAGAGATGACCTTTCTACATTGCTTGGTAGAGATCAAGGAAATATCACTTGGTGGGACTGCCTCGGGTATCCTATACAATTTCTTGTTCAAAGTAATAATAACACTGCGAGGCCTAGACTCATATACAACATGAATTTTCCATAAATATGGTTGGCCCAAAAGAAAATTACAAACTTCGAGAGGGGAAACAACACACAATACCTCGTCTTTAAAGGGCTTGATTTCATATGATAGACGACATTGTTAGCTGATGCAAATGTCGCTTCCTTAGTGGATCCATCTGATGGTGTAGGGATGTAGGTGTAGCGTTGTCGGTAGGGAGAGTCACTTGACAACCTCTGTAGAGATGAGGTTCTTTTGGCTACCTCTATCAATGATGAAGTGCAGTGGGGTAGCCTTCACCCACATATGTGAATGAAAAATGTGTTTGTCTTCCTCTAGCTCGTCTCGTTCAATGGGTTGGAGCACTGGGCTCTATGTCAATGATCTATCTCCCCCTTTCTAGTTCTGACTTAGAGTCGAAACCCGCCTCTGATTCAAAGGATTTCACCTTAGCCACCAACCACTGCTTTGAGAGGCAATCAACAGTGTTATGCTAGGGGCTCTTATGGAAGTCACACCACTTCATAGTATATTTCTTTGTCTTTCCGGTGTCCTTTGCTTGCGTCTTGAACTGGTTGTCCTGAGGCTATCCGTCTTTTCTATATCCTTTGTTCTGCGGGTTGGGGCTTCCCTTTCCTGGATTTTGTTGTGAGGGGTTCCCATTCCCAAGTTGTCGCGTCTTTTGTTTGAGATTCTGCTCTATTTTGACGACATATCGGTAGGTCGTGCCCAAGGATGAGATGTCCATAAACTCCATTTCATCCTGGATGTATCTATGCATACCGTCGTGATACTTGAACATCATATGTCACTCAGAATCTTTGATACCCAACTTGGTGCGTAAAGTATGGAAGATAATTGTGAACTCGGGCACCGCTTGGTCTCTTTCCTGCCGCCACATGGTCTATTTTGTGTACAAGTTGTCATAACTTCCAACAGGGTAGTATTGTTCCTTAATAGCATCCTTGAAGGATTCTCAGGTGACTGCGACTGTATATAATGAGGGTTCCTCTATTTCCTTTTCCTCACAGAAAGTTTCCCACCAATCTTTGACATGGGGGAAGACTTTGAGGAGTGCAAAAGAAATCTTTTCTCTATTCGAGAAGTTATGGACAAAGAAATACCCTTTTAGCAGATTCAACCATTTTTCTACTGCATATGCGTCTATCTGACCTTCAAATATAGGAATATCGAAGTTGATTTGTACCTTAAAGGGGGCGGTGCTTTTGTTTGAGGAAGATGCATCACTTGTTGGTATCCGCCGAAGGATTTGCGCAAAAATATCCATCATATTGTTCATTTTTTGCATGAGGGCTTCCTCGAGCAACATTTTGAAGGGATCTCCTGTCCCGTCGTTTTTCTTTTCTTTTGCCATGAGAGGTTGTTTGGGAATGCAAGATCTTTTGTCCTCAAGAGAAACAAGCTCGAGACCCAATTCTTTGTACCTTGACCTCATTGGGGACATGCATTAAAAACGACAAGGAGAAGACCTCTCTGATACCACTGATTCGAAATATATTTGCAGAATGAAATGAATACAGATTATTATCAAAAGATGCTTAACACAGAATAACAGATATACAATAAAACTGGTTTCTATTCAATAAGGAAATAAGCTGAAACTGTAAAATGTAGTGGAAACAATATTTCTAGAATGATGGTAGCTTATCTCTGAGAAGAGATGTGACGACTATGCTCATTCGCAAGAATATGATTACAATGAGGCTCTGAAGGCCTTTTTACAATACTACCACGTGCCTATTCAGTTGTACCTACACTCCATCGAATGAAAAAAAGTAGTTAGCAAAAGGGGAGAATTTATGGACAAGGAATAATTTGACCCAATACATAATTATGATTTTTCTATTGTTTTAATGCTTCTTGGATGACCTAAAATGGACCAGTTTTGGAATATAAAAGACCTTTGACTCCTATATGGAGGCAAAAATGTAATCCAAGCAATTCATTTTCTAGTATTTGTCTATTTTATGTTTTGTGTGTCTTGTTAATATGTAATCCATTGGAAATTTCTAGTATTTGTCTATTTTATGTTTTGTGTGTCTTGTTAATATTTAATCCATTTGAAAGGGTCTTAGATCCACACCAATGTGCAATCGATTGGATTCCACTTGAGAGGGAAATCAAGGTATATTTCTCTTTCCTTATTCCCTTATTCTTAGTGGCTATAATGATTTGTGCTTATTGCCCGATTGGTCCATTATCTCTAGTTAGAGGTTTTTAATCACATAAAAAAACTAGTCTCATCATCACTATTAATGGTGTGTCATTTTTTATTACCATAATCTTAGTTGTTGGATCAAAGGTTTCATGACGAATAATCCCTTCGTTTTATGCATATTCTTTTGTGGCCAACCTTGACTTATTCTTGTCTCTAAAACTATATGCTTTGTACCTAGTCCTATAGATCCACCTGCAATTGATGCTATCTTTTCATGAAGGTAATTAACTTAACTCCCAAAACTTGATCTTCATTAAAAATTCATATTAAAACTTCATATTCAAGGGCATGGGATCATTCTAGACTTTGATTATGTTCACATCTACGCTCATTTGTAAGAAGATGTGACGACTACGCTCATTCGTAAGAAGATGATTACAATGAGGCTCTGAAGGCCTTTTTACAATACTACCACGCGCCTATTCAGTTGTACCTACACTCCATCGAATGAAAAAAAGTAGTTAGCAAAAGGGGAGAATTTATGGACAAGGAATAATTTGACCCAATACATAATTATGATTTCTCTATTGTTTTAATGCTTCTTGGATGACCTAAAATGGACCAGTTATGGGGAATAAAGGACCTTTGACTCCTATATGGAAGCAAAAATGTAATCCAAGCAATTCATTTTCTAGTATTTGTTTATTTTATGTTTTGTGTGTCTTGTTAATATGTAATCCAAAATGTAATCCAAGCAATTCATTTTCTAGTATTTGTTTAGTTTATGTTTTGTGTGTCTTGTTAATATGTACTCCATTGGAAATTTCTAGTATTTGTCTATTTCAAGCAATTCATTTTCTAGTATTTGTTTATTTTATGTTTTGTGTGTCTTGTTAATATGTAATCCATTGGAAATTTCTAGTATTTGTCTATTTTATGTTTTGTGTGTCTTGTTAATATGTAATCCATTGGAAAGGGTCTTAGATCCACACCAATGTGTAATCGATTGGATTCCACTTGAGAGGGAAATCAAGGTATATTTCTCTTTCCTTATTCCCTTATAATGATTTGTGCTTACCCCTCGATTGGTCCATTATCTCTAGTTAGAGATTTTTAACCACATAAAAAAACTAGTCTTATCATCACTATTAATGGTGTGTCATTTTTTATTACCATCATCTTAGTTGTTGGATCAGAGGTTTCATGACGAATAATCCCTTCGTTTTATGCATATTCTTTTGTGGCCAACCTTGACTTATTCTTGTCTCTAAAACAATATGCTTTGTACCTAGTCCTATAGATCCACCTGCAGCTGATGCTATCTTTTCATGAAGGTAATTAACTTAACTCCCAAAACTTGATCTTCATTAAAACTTCATATTCAAGGGCATGGGATCATTCTAGACTTTGATTATGTTCACATCTTCAAAACTATATAGTTTTGGCTCCATAAAAATCATCAAGACTAAGTTGAAGTTGCTGTTTTCTTGTTTTATCCCCTTCATTAA
>JZKD02S1157514.1:12329-24068 GCA_000966675.3 Picea glauca
GGGATTTGGTCCTATTACAATAACCGACATGATTAATCCACAATGGGGATTAATCCTATGAATAAAATAACAATAATAATAAGAATACTCTTTGCAGTTACATTATTTCAACACTTCAAAATATCTTCCTTCATCACAATCCTTTCCTTCGAATGCCAAATCTCTGAACGTCCAGAGTCTTACCAAAATCAGACACCAAGGGGGTGCTACGTGTCGAAAAAAAGGAGTGGACATGTGGCCAAACTAACATGTCACACGTGGTCCAATTAATGGTTGGCACATGTATGATTCTCATTGGTACAACACACATACCAAAGGAATGAAACAAATTAACACGTGGCATGCTTACAATGGTCCACATCACCCTAGGTGATTTCATCATGCCACGTCACTTCGGTATTCTGTGACTTCATAACTTCGGGCTTCGAAGGACTTTACACCTACACACCTCTAATCTCCCAAGCACTGAATTTCCAAATACTCAGAGGACACATTGATCAACGGTCCTCATTCCCTGTTTAGATCGATGGTCAACAGGAGCTCCGAGACTCCTGGATTCAGGAGTTCTGAGGCTCCATCTTGCGCTGCCTCCTGAATTTCCGAATTGGTGAACTCCCAGAGTCTTTGTTAGCAACGACGTACCAAGGGGTGCTATGTGGTATAAAAAAAGGATTGGACACGTGGCCGTATTTTATTGGTGACACGTGTCCTATTCCAATTGGCTCAATCAGTCTTTGAACCATTTGAAAAATGATGACTCGTGGCATGTATCCCATGTGTGCACGTCACCCGAGGTGATGTCAGTAGATTGCATCACCTCCGTGATTTATTGACTACGAAGCTCCGAGACTTCGAAAGGTTTCTTCCTTAAAACAATTCAAAACCTCTGAACTCCCAGACTATGCTACCCTAGAATTTCGGGACTTCGGTGCTTTGGGAATTCGGAAGACTCCATTCCAGCACACCTTATAACTCCCAAATGTTGAACTTCCAAATAGGTCCATGCCACTTTTCTTGATGTAATCAAGCCACGTCCTTTAGGCACTCTGGTACTTCGACATTCTGAGCTTCAAAGGATTTCACAACTCCTTCCTTCATTTCCTCCGAACATCAAACTTCCAAATTTTCCAAACCTTCCTTAGTTTTGTTGTCATCAATACGGTGCCAACACGTGGCCCCACCGACAAGCGACATGTGTCAGGTCCCAAATGGTAATAAAGGTCTGTNCATACCAAAGGAATGAAACAAATTAACACGTGGCATGCTTACAATGGTCCACATTACCCTAGGTGATTTCATCATGCCACGTCACTTCGGTATTTTGTGACTTCATAACTTCGGGCTTCGACGGACTTTACACCTACACACCTCTAACCTCCCAAGCACTGAATTTCCAAATACTCAGAGGACACATTGATCAACGGTCCTCATTCCCTGTTTAGATCGATGGTCAACAGGAGCTCCGAGACTCTTGGATTCAGGAGTTCTGAGGCTCCATCTTGCGCTGCCTCCTGAATTTCTGAATTGGTGAACTCCCAGAGTCTTTGTTAGCAACGACGTACCAAGGGGTGCTATGTGGTATAAAAAAAGGATTGGACACGTGGCCGTATTTTATTGGTGACATGTGTCCTATTCCAATTGGCTCAATCAGTCTTTGAACCATTTGAAAAATGATGACTTGTGGCATGTATCCCATGTGTCCACGTCACCCGAGGTGATGTCAGTAGATTGCATCACCTCCGTGATTTATTGACTACGAAGCTCCGAGACTTCGAAAGGTTTCTTCCTTAAAACAATTCAAAACCTCTGAACTCCCAGACTATGCTACCCTAGAATTTCGGGACTTCGGTGCTTTGGGAATTCGGAAGACTCCATTCCAGCACACCTTATAACTCCCAAATGTTGAACTTCCAAATAGGTCCATGCCACTTTTCTTGATGTAATCAAGCCACGTCCTTTAGGCACTCTGGTACTTCGACATTCTGAGCTTCAAAGGATTTCACAACTCCTTCCTTCATTTCCTCCGAACATCAAACTTCCAAATTTTCCAAACCTTCCTTAGTTTTGTTGTCATCAATACGGTGCCAACACGTGGCCCCACCGACAAGCGACATGTGTCAGGTCCCAAATGGTAATAAAGGTCTGTCGAAAGTACAAAAACAAGTGACACATGGCAGACTTAGGGTAGGTCCATGTCACCCTAGGTGACGTCATCATGCCACATCATATCTGACGCTTCGAGACTTCGACACTTCGAGCTTCGGGAGATTCTATTGTAGCACACCTCATAAATATCGAATGTCGAACTTCAAAATCACGTACACATCCCTCTGGTGCTCCAAGACTTCGGAGGATTTCGACGCTAAAGACAACACAACCTCCGATCTGACGAAAGTTTGAACATTGCTTAATCTGTGGACATGCATCCCGGGAAATGGACGGTTCATATTGGTTCTAAATTTCATGACTTTAGAGGATTTCGCTGTTGAACACCACACAACCCCCAAACTACCGAAATTCTGAACATTGTTTAATCTGCAGACACACGTCCCTGGAAATGAATGGTCCAGATTGGTTTCAAACTTTGGGACTTCGGGCTCTAGGACTTCAGAGCTTTGGGCTTCGACAATTTTCTCTGTTAAAGTTTTAAAATGGTTGGAGGGGTGAATTCCAAAGGACTTTTGTGCTTAACCTCCATGCACCTTCTCTATATTTGATGATTGTGAGGGGTCTGTCCCTTCCCGAACAAATCCAATGGCCCAAATTTAAATTTTGTGGTTCCAAACCCACAATTACCGTGGTCTCTTTTCTCTATTGACTTTCTCAAACCGTTATACCTTCTGATCTTTCCATTACCACCCAGGAGCTCTCTCAGTGACACTCTAGCACTCTGTACATCAAATACTTGTGGAATTTTGACTCCAAATTCCACACTCGTGGCCCATATAGGTTCAGTGTTGAAACCTTGGGCTCTGATACCAATTTGTAACATACTTCGGCCTTCAAATCCGGTCATGCCAACGAAAAAATTTCATGCACTAATATAAATTTGTAGTGTCCCCAACCATCCTAGGGCCGGGCCATGCCACCTTACAGAAAGACTCATTTTCATTTGTGGAAAATATCATACTTAATAAATTAAAAACAACATCTACTTTCTGTTAACATATATTTATAATGTAAATTTAAACAGACATAAACATTCTACTACAACACATATTTATGCGGAATTAACAGTAAAACAGACATGCAACAAACACATGCAATTCTTATAAATAAGAGACATGTACTTAAACACAGTGTGACATTAACACAATTGATAATTATCTTTTAATTAATGTCCACCAACTATGTGCAGACCTTCCATGAACTTCTCAGCCTTAGACCACACTGCTCATCACTCTCAGTAGTGGGTCACCCCCGAGCTGGGACTAAACTCCACCTGGGTAAGGGATTCCTAGGCTAGGAAGAGACTATGGGAAGTCCCACAGTACAACAGAAAGGATTCCCTCCTAGGAGCCAACTTATGCACACAACTCACAACCTCTCATTCCCCACATCCTGTCCCACCGCAAGAAGTATACACCTTCACAGTTCAGGAGTCCATCGACTGCTCCACTTCCCTTACAGGGCTTCAGCAAGAGGACATACAAGAATTATATGAGCTATGTAGCTTCTATCGGGCTTCCTACAGAAGAATTCACTTCCCAACAATATCTCTCACCTGAAGAGAGTTTCTCACATTCCTGACAACCTGCTTCTTCTATCCAACTCCTAAGCCAAACGGGTAAGGGTGATGACAGCAACCGAACTTGGTATGGAACAGATGATGGAAGAAACATCAGACCACTAAGGTTCAACATGGGCTCATGCAATGTACAAAAACAATGTGCTTCTTAGGAAGTACGATTTAACTCAATTCTTCACAGGTTTTCCCTCCTGTGCATTCATTAACAAGTTTGATGATGGAGGGGAAGGTTATCTACGTGTTTAGTATCTAGGTGTGTGGATGGTAAGATGGAAAAACTCCCTGACCAACCCACCAAACAATGATTTTCCCCACTTTTATATGCATGCGCTTTGATTGACACATGGCTCTCCTGGTGATCCAGAATTGGATCTAGGAGCCATATGGGGCGCAGAAAGGCCTAAAAATAAAAGTGATCAGAATATCTTAAAAACGGATGTGTGCGTATGCATCATCGATACAAACCAACGCAATTTGAATGGGCTCAAACAAACATTGTATGCTCCAGATATTGTGATTTGTTCATTTGGCCAAACATGAAAAAAAATGATGACTGCACAGTCCGCCCAGTTCCAGGTGGCATCTAACTGTACAGGTCGTATGGTCGTACAACTAACATGGAAGGGTACATGGATGCTAACGTGGATAGGTACAATGTTTTGACATGGCAAGTGTGATGATTAGGCGTACAGACTGATGACGTGTCAGTATAGGTGGACTAATCAGGGAGTGACACATGTCACCATTGCAAGGGTGACATGTGGCACGTATGTACGACTGACGTGGAAGGGTCGTACAGTGATACGACACATGGAATATGTGTTAGGTATAGTGGCAGACACCTGAGAAAACACCTGGTCGAATGACTGAGTGACATGTGGAATTCATTGGTCGAATGGGAAGGTGCCATGTGGCCGAGACATGGGTTTCCACGTGGCACCCATTTATTGGTTTTTGTTTTGGTAAAATTATGGAGAGAAAGGGATTTTAACCCATGACCTCTGGTCTGGGCAAGTGGTTTGGCAGGGTCGGGCTAGCCAGCCCGCCCTCGGTGGTACTTGATAGCTATAGTGGTGTTTTATTATTTAAAGTGGAATGTATGCTAATTTTGGTGGAGTAAGGGCTAGGGCTTAGATCCATCTCCGATGTAAATCCATAATACCATACCATGGAACCCTGCTACCATACCATGGAACCTCTGATCCTATTGGATAGCATACAACCACCCTCTGTTGACACTTGGCGTTGGAGTTTGTGTGTTGGCGCGGAAGTTAAGGGTTAGCCCTTGTCGGTCGGGCTAGCCCGACGACCAGGGGGTGTAACCAAAGGACAAGGACCAGGGGGTCTAATATAACTGTATGGCGTGTGGAAGCTCGGACCATGGGCATATGGCAATGAAAACGACCAGGGGCTGACAGGTAAGGAGCTTGCGCTTAGTGCTAGGCCACATGGGTAGCGCGCATACGAATAGGGCCCAAATTTTGGGGGGTTGCACCTATTTTGAGCCCAAAATTGGATTTTATACATTATGAAATGATTTTAATTGATTTTCTCAGCAGTTTTGAGGATTTTTGGTCATTTTTGGAGGATCCTGGGCCCTGTTTTAGGCCAGATCTTGGGGGGAAGTTGGGATATGGTTACCAACTTCAGACCTATATAAACTAGGTCTTCTTGAAGCCATAGAGGAGGTTCAGAGTAGAGAAATGCTACATAATTTTTGAGCCAAGGTCATTGTTATGCAGGGAAGCTATCGAGGAGCGCACCATTGCGGGCCATTTCTGGGAGCTTCATGCATCCATTTTCAGTGTCGTCATTTTTTATGGGTTCTTGAGATTTGGTAGAACATGACCAGCTCATTGTTGTAATCCATTGACACTTTCATGATGCAATTTAAAAGATTTGAAGAGAAATAAGAAATCCCACTGATACAAAGGCCTGGAGACGTAGGCAAGATTGTCGAATTTCGTTATCACATTGGTGTTTATGGTTTGTTGTTCTTCATGCTTATGTTCAGATCTTCATATTATCTTATGGCTGTTATGTTTCCCTCTATAATTATTCCTCTTTCATTCATCTTCCTTATGGTAAAATAACTCATTCATAATAACTCAACCATTGTCGTTAAAAGATCATTTGTAGATCACCTGGAGCACGAGTCCCTCCACTTGGGATTCATCTCCTTTCCAAGAAAAACTTAGGATAAATTAATATCCTCATCACAACCTTTGGAAAATAAAGATATATTATTCTCTTGGGTTTGATCTCTTAATCTTAGCTCTTTTTTCCAGTCTCATAGCCCCCCCCCTGGCACCCAACCTAGTGGAGCTTAATCCCCCATAAATATTTCTTCATGGTTGGTCTACACACAACGACGTATTTTATATTAATGATATGCATTATTACATATACAAAAATAGGATCACTGGCGTTTATCATCTAGGCTCTCTGGCCTAAACATCACATAAGCCTCCTAGCTTATAATCACTTGGCCCACCGACCTACAAAACATGTTTACAATTTAGCAGGGCTCGTCCTTGAGGTATTACAATCCAATTATAAATTCAATTATAATAGGTTGAGTTTAATGGATGATTTACAAAAAGGGATTTGGACACAATAGAGTGCCCATCACTCTCTTTTTTATTCTTTGAATGGTTCATGGAATGGTAACTCTTCCCTAGGATTGAAGCCTAGAGCTACTTACGAGCGAGCATGAACTTTCACTCCCTATCTTACTCCAATAACTATGGCATGTACCAAACTGTCATGTCCCCATTTTTTAGTTCCTTGGTTTGTAGAAGGAGGGACTCTTGTGGCTTGTCAGAGGAGAAATAGGAGGGAAAAGGGGGAAATTTAATGTCACTTATTTAGGAGATATTATATTATTAAAGTGACATTAAGGAAAGGAAAGTAAAGTAACTTTAGATTAATAAGTTACTTAATTATTATTAAAGTGACTTTTAATCCTAAAGTGAAAATTGGAGGGAAAATAGGGGTTATATTTGATTTAGTCAAAAAGGGGAAAATTCTAAAAGCTACATTTGATTTGGTCAAAAAAGGGAAATATCTAGAAGGATTGATGTAGTCCAAAAGGGGAAGTTCTAGAAGGCATGGAGGAAGGATCTAGAAGGGGTTCAAAAAGTATAAAAGAAGGGTAACCCCTCACTTCTCATTATTATTATTTGATATCTTACTGAGTGCTCTTTGTAGCCAATGTTTTTGTTGGGGTTTTGGACAAAACTCTTCCATTGTAGATTTAGTTTTGGTGGTGGAATATGTGTTAGATTTTATGTTGTTATTAGGTTATTTTCAATTTACTAGAGAATTCAATGCATTTCCAAAACAATAGCATAGAGAGGATCACTGAAAGAAACACAATCACAAGGTACACATCATTTTATCCTGGGAAACCCTCATGGGGGAGAAAACCCTGCAAAATGTTCCTCAATAATAGATTGTCAAGACTAAGAAAAAACCACCAAGAATAAACTAGGACTGAGCATGTGCCTCTCTTGTCCTTCCTCTTGCAACTACAACGTCCTTCAAAAGATGTGCACTAGAAGTGTGAGTGAGTAAATGAGGTGCCATCCTTACTTATAAATACTAGTTGAGGAGGTGTTAGGGTTATGTCTCTTCACTTAGTATGGCCAACTTCTTCCAAGTGTGGTTAAAACCACTTTATAAACCCTAGGGGCCGAATTTACAAATAACACCATATAAATATGGTTTGACCAATCAAAAAAAGGGGATTTGGTCTTATACAAGACCCGACATGATCAATCCACAAAAGGGGATTTGATCTATAATATAATAACTCAAATATAATTAGAATATTCTTCGAAGTTACAATATTTCAACACTCCTTAACGAGAAGGGTATTCTACTAACATAACCTAGTACAACATCATCATGAGAGAGAGAGGGTTGCAACATCATCAACATTTGAAACAGTGACTGTCATATATACAAATCATTGGAAGTTTTTCTCATAATCAATATCATTATTGTTCACATCATGGAGCTCAAATAGCATCATCATCATCATTTGCATAAGCTGAAACATCAACATCAATTAGCATAACACTAAAGCAACAATATCACCAACCCGAGGCTGGTACACCATCATCAACAACATGAGGCTGATACAAAATCATCAAAAACATGAGGCTGAAACAACAACATTATCAGCACGATGTTGATACAACAACAACATCAACACGAGGCTAAGACAACATCATCATCATCATCATATGGCAACAGAATGAGGCAAGTGCAACAACAACATTGTGTGGTATTGGTAGGCCATGCCCAAGGATGAGATGTCTAGAAACTCCATTTCGGCTTGGATGTATCTATGCATACCAGTGCGATACTTGAGCACTAGATGTCGATTAGAATCTTTGATACCCAACTTGGTGTGCAAGGTATGGAAAATATTTGTGAACTCGGGCACCGCTTAGTCTCTTTCTTGCTGCAGTGTGGTCCATTTTGCGTACAAGTCGTCATAACTTCCAACATGGTATTATTTTTCCTTAATAGAATCCCTGAAAGACTCCCAGGTGACTGCGACTGTAAATAATGAGGGTTCCTCTATTTCCTTTTGCTCACAAAAAGTTTCCCACCAATATTTGACATGGGAGAGGACTTTGAGGAGCGCAAAAGTAATCTTTTCTCTATTCGAGAAGTTATGGATAGAGAAATACCCTTCTAACAGATTCAACCATTTGTCTATTGCATCTATGTCTATCTGACCTTCAAATATAGGAATATCGAAGTTGATTTGTACCTTGAAGGGGGCGACGCCTCCGTTTGAGGAAGATGCGACGCATGTTGGTAGTTGTCGAAGGATTTGCGTAAAACTATCCATCATCTCGTTCCTTTGTTGCATGAGGGATTCCTCGAGCAACATTTTGAAGGGATCTCCTGTCCCGTCGTCTTTATTTTCTTCTTCCATGAGAGGTCGTTTGGGTGTGTGAGAGATTTTTTCCTCAAGAGAAACAAGCTCGAGACCCAATTCTTTGTACCCTAACCTCGTTGGGGACATGCATTAAGAACGACAAGGAGCAAACCGCTCTGATACCACTAATATAGAATATATTTGCAGGATGAAATGAATACAGGTTATTATCAAAATATGTTTAACAAAAAATAAAAGATATACAATAAAACTGGTTTCTATTCAATAAGGAAATAAGTTGAAACTGTAAAATGCAGCGGAAACAAGCTTTCTATAATGGTGGCGGCTTATCTCTAAGAAGAGATGTGATGACTATGCTCATTCGCAAGAAGATGATTACAATGAGGCTTTGAAGGCCTTTTTACAATAAACAAGAATGTCAAAAACCCTAGACATCCCAAAAACCTAACCCTAGGAGATGAAGCGCTAAAAATCATGTGGGCCCCATTTGGTTAAGTTAGTACATCAACTTCCTAGGGTCATAACTTTTGCATACGATCTTTGTTTTAGGCGCACGATAGCTCGTTGGAAAGGTATATACGAGGACTAAACATTTTGTTGCTATTTATAAAAGGTCATTCTGACTGTGGAGAACCCTAAAAAGACATTTTTTAGGGCCTCAAAACGGCCACGCAAGTCAGGGATCCGAAAACTAGGGAAAAAATTGCCAAACTGGAAAACTGCCAAAATGAGACAATTGGAATAGGTGGGAGGCCACCGACATCCATATGGATCAATCCTCCCACCTCAGTAAGTAATGGTTGAACACTGGGTGCAAGCCAAGGAAAGGAGGAATGTTGAGCTCGAAATAATTATCACCCACAACCTTACTGATGGTGTACGACCCATAACAGAGTGGGTGAAGCTTCCGATGGAGTCTTGTAAGGTGCTCTTTCTGCAAGTGCAACCAAAATTTTTCGCCCACCTGAAAATTATGTGGCACCTGATGTTGATCATGGCACTACTTGTACTTGTCATTGGACTTCTGTAGGATATTCTGAACCTGGTGGCGGATGTGCTGGATCCGCTCAATGAACTGGGTGGATTTTACAACTTCAGTTGGAGTAGGAGATGAGTCAGTTGAGGTGACCACAAGGGGTAGTGCAACATATATGGGACCTAATGGTTGGAATCCCAACTGCACCTGAAAGGGGTTGTGGTTAGTTGAGCTATGCAGGGCTCAATTGTAGCTATGTTGAACATAAGGGAGACTCTCATCCCATGTGCGAGGGTGCTTGGAATTGTACATGCGTAGGATATGCACGATAATTCAATTTATGAACTCGGTTTGGCCATATGTCTAGGGGTGGAAGGTCATGGATTTGGTGAGCTTTGTGTCCAATAGTGACCAGAGGATTGACTAGAATGTGTTGAGAAATCAACTATCCTGATCTGAGACAATGGTTTGTGGGATTCCAAAATGTACCCAGACTCGTTCAAGGAAGAGCTTGGCATTCGCCTCTGTTGTGATGCTCTTCTTCCAGGCGGCCATAATCATCATCTTAGAAAAGAGATCCACAACCACAAAAACAGAGTCACTGCTCTGCTTGGTGGACTGGAGGCCCGACATGTAGTCCATTGAGATGGATTCCCATGGCATGTTCAGAGTAGGAAGAGGGGTGTAAAGGCTCTATTTCTTAGTGGCTAGTTTAGCAATCGTGCATGCAGTGCAAGAACTGATATACTTGCTGACCTCCTATCGATGTTTCTACTAGTATAAATGTTTCTGCAACATTTCCACTATCTTTTCGATGCTAATGTGTCCTGCCACCCAACTGTCGTGGGCTTCCCAGATCATCTTCTCTCGCTCACTTGATGGAACATCGATATGGCCCAGATGGCACAACAACTCATCTTGAAGATGGAATTAGTGATAACTGCATTTTCACCCAACATTTGGTAGGTGGTGGCGAACTCTGGGTCTGTCTCATAGAAGTGGGGCCATCCATAGGTCTCATGGCCACAAGAGTTTAGCACCGTGGTGAGTTTCGTGACTGTTAGTCTACTGAGGAAATCAGGGACACAGTTGGTGCTTCCCGTTTTATACTTGATGTTGAGGTGGAATTGTTGCAAGTACATGGACCACTTATGATGGAGGTCATTCTACAATTTTCTGTATGTATGAATGAACTGCAGTAGCTTATGATCAGTGTGGATGACTGTCTCCTTCCCAAGAATGTAATGTCTCCACTGGCGGTAGGCTTGCACAATGGAGTACATTTATTTGTCGTAAGTAGGGTACTTACAAAAAACATCTGATAGTCTCACTATGATAGGCCACAGGGTGGCCATGATGAGTGAGAACGATGCCCACAACATAGTCTGAAGCATCTGTCTCGATCTCAAAGAGTTGTTGCTGGTATGATAGTGAAAGTACTGGGGTTGAGCACAAGTGTTGCTTCAAATAATCAAATGCTTGTTGTTGGGACCAACCCCACACAAATTTCTCCTTACCACCACCCATGGTTACTTGGTTGAGAGCCCATGCAATATGGGATAATCCCAACACGAACCTGCAGTAGAAATTGGCAAGGCCCAAGAAAATCCAAAGCTCAGTGAGTGTGGTTGGGGATGGTCAGTCACAGATGACTTGGATTTTGGCTGCATCCACATGTACGCCATGTTGATCAACGATGTAACCTAGGTAATGAACCCTGTCCATGTCGAAGGAGCATTTTTTCAAGTTGGCATAGAGTTGGTGTTGTCGCACGGTGTGCAAAACCTACTGAATATGTTGCAAGTGTTCTTCCCAAGTCTTGTTGTAAATGAGGATGTCATCCAGATACACCACTACAAAAGTATTGGTGAATGGTCATAGGATATCGTCCATCATCCTCATGAAAGTCACTGAAGCATTTTTCAAACCAAAGGGCAGGACCAACCATTCAAAAAGACCTTCCTTTGACTTGAAGGAGGTATTCCATACATATCTGTTTGTTCTATCAGGACTTGGTGGTAGCCTGACTTCAGATCAATCTTACTGAAGTATTTGGCCCATGTGAGATGATCAATGAGGTCGTCGATTCAGGGAATC
>JZKD02S1157514.1:49254-65652 GCA_000966675.3 Picea glauca
AAACTTTTAGGGTCTAAGGTATTCAACTCTACCTCAAGCATATGACCTCACATCTCATCCTGCTTTCCAAAGAGTCCTTCCAAGGTGGTCCAGATATCGTTTGGAGTCTTGCATGTGGCAACATGAAACCACAAATCAGTGGAGATTAACTCAAGAAGTAGTCCTATGGCCTCATCCTTACGGTTCGGCCATCTCATCTTCTCAATCGCTGATGTAGGTTTTGTTTCTGTCGCCATCATCAAATTATACAATCCTTTCCTTCTGAGTTGTAATTTTCCCTTGGGATTCCAATCAAAATAATTGTATAGTGTGAGGATTACCACCAAGTTTGACTGTATAATAGTTGTCATATCTGTCTCTCCCACTGATTCCAAGAACCCCTAAAAATTTACTCTCAATTTGCAAGTGAAAAATTAATAAATTAAGAATTCATATCAGTTTCAAGAGATGATATTGCGACTTACTTTCTGAGCAAACGATGAGGAATCTTGCCAAACGGTTGAAATAACACTTCCAAAATGGGCCAATTTATTGTCTCTGTAGGTCGTTTCCTCCAAAACGTAATATTTTGGGAGCAATGAGTGTGGAAAGGTACGGCCACAGATTCATATCAGTTTCAGGAGGCTATCTTGCAGATCACTTTCTGAGAAAATGGTAAATAATCTCACCAAACGGTTGAAAACCCACTTCCAAAATGAGCCGATTTACTTACATTGTGAGCCTTTTCCTCATAAACGTAATAGTTTGGGAGAAATAACTGCTGCAATTTACGACCACGGATTTAGCTCGCCGAAACTCCAATTTTCCTTATTATTTGGCTTGTCTGGCTTGCTCCAAGCAACATAGCTCTGATACCATGTCATTGTTTCATGGAAACCTGCACAAGAGATCTAGCTAAAGCAAGTACAAACAAAGTTTATCAAGAAAATAAGAGAGATTCAATATGGAAGAATGAGAAAATATATTCACACTACTCCAATGAGCTGATGATTGATACATAGATCATGATCAATATGATACAATGAATGAGTGGAATACACTCATATATAGGGAAAAGCATTCCATAATTAAGAAGATCAATCAAGCAGTTATCTTTCCTTAGGAATGCATGCATGTATAATAGTGATGGTAAAAATAGAAATTCTAAAGAGAACTAGTCAGTTAACTACCACTGAACTAGTGTGTCGAAAATATAAATTTCTCCAACAAGAAGCGTTTCAGCTAGTCTGAGAGTTTTTAGTTAGCTACCAGCATTGAGCTCACTCTAATCCTACTACAATATTGTAATGTACTTGAATATATTCCTTCATTTTTATATGTTTGGGTCCTAAGGCAACGCGCATGGTGCATTTTATGTATTTCCTTTATTGATCTAATAATGATTTGAGATTCCATGACTATCATAGGATATTTTTCCACACAATGTATAGCTTTGTTATGATTGAATTCTTCCAGTAATGAATATATGGCAGTTCTAATCTATTATGTGTCTGTTATGAATGGAATGTGGATGTGTAGTTTGTTCATTCTTAGTTCTTAATAAAGTATCCAATATGAGTTAAATGGATGCCAGTTGCAATAATGTTCAGTATGTTTAATGTTTAATCCTTCATCATCGATACAAGACCTTATGGTCTCTGTGATCCTCTCTACATCTCGGGTGATACTTTCCTCGGCCCCGACGATGATTGATATGTTAGTGCTTAGGTGTTTTGTTGGACACGCTCCTGATGAAAACTGGGTATAAACCACCCCATTGTTAGGAAGGTTAGTGCATGTGCAAGTGTGAACTGAAATGGTGACTAACAACCCAATAAATGGTTCTGTTGTCAGGACCTTAAGTCTTGTTGAAATTGATGGAGGAAAAGAGAAATTTGGTGGAAGCCTACTAGGGAGGAGATTCAAGAATGGCTAAAATAAAAAGAGGACATGTTTTATCTGCGAGAGATGCAAGGATTGTGGGTGAATGCAAAGGAATGGAAGGACCGACACATTTACTCAGACATGCATGAGATATTCTTCAAAGACTTTCCATGTCTGTTGCATGAATGGTTGAAAAGAAAAGTTGTTGTCAATTCGGTCATATTACCAGTAGAGCCAATAGTTTGGCATCAAGCCAAGCTTGATATTTTAAAGGTGCTAGACAAGTGGACTTGGTCGATTGATTTCTAGTTCGTTCGAGTAAAGGAAGGCTACATTGTTGAATTGTCCATTCAATATTGTGATTCTTTCAACAAGGGAAAGAAAGTTTGAATAGGGTCCAAGAAAGTGAATGCTTGAATAAATCCCACTTTGGATCAAGATGTTATTCATAGATAATATATTGATGTGCATGGAGCCCAATAACATGGCCCAGTAAAGCCCCTATCATTGAGATGTGGAATTGGAAGAGGTGGGGGAAGAAGAGACAAAATATGGATCCGTTGAAGAGGATCCATGAAGGTGTTGAGATGAGGTGAGGATTGGAATGGACCCAAAAGAGTAGAGGATAAAAAGAGTCGAGAGATATGTGAAAAGAGATGAGATGAGAGAGAAAGCTAAGAGTAGGAAGAGAGAAGATATAGCCAAGGGTGCGTAGTGAAGTGTTGGGCCCTGAATAAAGAGGAAAATCCCACCACTCAGTGGTGATAGATAGGATGTGGTGCCAGAGTGGAGCACGGGCGTAGACAGGCCTGCGAAAAAGTCTTGGAATTGAAGATACCAATTATGGTAATAGTGATAGTGAGGGCCTATGTGATGAATCCCGTATCCTTTGGTTGTTGTAGTATGTGGAAACATTAGGAAAAGAAATTGTGCACATGTGTGGTGCGTTGGTGCAAATTTTTGTTGCACCCATAGACTCAGAGGAGGAAGCGTTGCATGGTTACATGTTGACTAGAGGTGAAATTTTCACGTAGTACTGTGAGGTGCCAATCATAAGATAATTTGTCTCCCAATGCAGCGGTAGTGCGTTGGGTAGGAGAGAGGATGGTGCATGAAGAATTCACATGCCAAGTAGAAAGAGAAATTTTGCACAAGGTGGAAGTGAGTAGATCAAATGAGGAGATGGCATGTGCAATGGCAGTACGTGGATCGCCCCAGAGGTAGGAGCACATGTTGGTGGTGCGTAGTTAGGTCGGGTAGAGATGGTGTGGATTGGTAGTTCGCCAGAAGAGAAATAAGATGGAGGATCCCCTAGTGGTGTGGGAGATGATTTGATATTATTGGATGGTTTTGATAGTACATTGATATTACCCATGTTTCATGGAACGGGTAGGGACAATGCAGAGAAACACTGGTTTGCCTGTGAAGCAATTTGGTTTGTAAAGAGAATTACAGACAACGTGACAAATATCTCGCAGTTAGACAATACCTTCAGGGATAGAGAAATGACATGGTACATGAAGTATAAGGCCATGACACAAGAGGGATAGACGAGGTCCCTGGACAAGATAAAGTAGGCTTTGCTTTGGGAGTTTTAGAAGCCAAAGTTTGATTCCCAATGTATAACTGAGATCAAATAAATAAAACAAAAGGAAGGAAAGACCATCTGGGACTGTGAACAGTGGTTCAATATTTTGTTAGGTAGATGACGTTCCAGATCCAATACATGCAACAAAAAGAATGGTTCATTGCAGGGTTGATCCTCCATATCCGAGTCCCACTCACTCAACAAAAGGTGATGAAACAAGTCGAGGCAGTCAAAATTGCGATGTGATTCAAAGCCACACTGAGAGGCACATAAACATCGGTTGGGTCGACATAGGTGTAGTCGTAATTGGCCAACCTAAAAATCCAGTTGCAAGATATGGTTAGAGATAAAGTCACCTATGAGAAAGTATGGTGCATCATTGAGATGAGTGCCCGGTCCTTCCAAATTATATGGCAACATGAGCGTAGTGTCCATTTTGATCCAGATAATCTGAATGGTGTGAGATGTACAGACAGTGGGGAAATGGGCCACCTCATTGTCCCACATTATAGAAATATCAATCTACAACTTACACCCTCTTCTGTGAATTTTGTAAGTTTGTTGGCCATGATGTCAATAGTTGTCGCTCCCTCCAAATGATGCAAGATAACACCCAAGAAGCCTTTTGGGTGTAGGAGGAGAAAAGAAGTGGTGAGTGTGGTGGCACAGACAAGGGAGGATATCAAGGAGGACCCTGAGGAGGATATGGGTGTGATTGTGGTCACAAATATGGTGGTGGAGGCGGTAGACCCCCCAAACATTTCAATTGCAGTGAGATTGGTCATGTCTCACGCTTTTGTACTAAGTTGCACATTGATGCAGACCCCCCTTCTCTCCTAAGGGTTGCGCGACATCTCGGTCTAGGATCGATTAAGAAACTAAGTCTGATTGACTCTTTGGGCCTCTGCTAGACCCGAAATCGACTTACACAGGTCCTTTCCCCAAATGCGCAAGATGTATGAGACTCGTGGCTTCCCTCCTGAGCATTGTTCGAACCTCGATGCCAAACGAGCGCTAGCTCCTCTCTACTAATCCCCTTTTGTCTTGTGACCACTAGCGATGACCACGCACTTGACTGAAAGGTGCGTCGCAATTTCGTGTTTCACAACACTAGGAGTGCTGCTACCTCCGTTCACCCGATAGTTGAAATCGCGATGACCTAATATCTATGGTCTAGATCTTCCCTTGATCAACAGTTTCAATCAAATCGATGTTTCGCATTTCGCGACTTCAGAGTTTCCTTACCTCCGTTCCCCCGACAATCAAAATTGCGATGACTCTGGATCAACGATCCAGATCTCTCCTCTGATCTGACGGTCACGATGATTTTGGGACTTCGTGTTTCACAAAGATGAAAGAATTATCACCTCCGGTCCTCTGATCCCTGAAATGTCGATACTTCACCCTGGACAATCAAGGGTCTAGATCTCTCCTGGATCCAATGACTCAGATCATGTCGCGGATTCAGCTTCGTGAATTCTTAGCATTCTACCCTTTGGCTTGTCCATGCTACGAGTCAGTGAAACGTTGATCAGTTGCCATGCGTCTCCCTTGATGGACAGTTCTGATTCTCTAGCATTCAGATTGAACGACTGAGATATTTTTCCCTTTGCACTTATGCTATCTTCAGAGTTAGGAGATCTTATGGGTGTTCAAAGGTTTCTAACCGTTGCTCCTTTGACGAGTCTGATTCTTGGACCTCTTTAACACTTATGGAAAGTGTTACTCCTCCTGAGTTTGATCTCGTGAAGAATTCGATTTCTCGTGCACTCCTTGTGTTTCAGGGATTTTGATAACTTAGATCCTTGATATTTCTCGAAGAGAAATTTCTCTCTCCTTCCTGGTATTCTCCTTTTCAGGTTCTTCAACTTCTTTCAAAGTCCCTTCAACACTTAGTCGAATCTCATATCTGTGCAGTCCTTGCACCAGATATTTACGCAAGGTTTTGGGTTCTTGCGGATGATTGTGCATGCCTTGCACCAGTCTCTTTGCACTCCTTGCAAAGGGAAAGTTTCTTGTTATCTCTTTTGAGATTTGGAACCGAAACAGATTCCGTCAACGCACTCCTTGCATTTTGTGTGTGCACCTTGCACTACTTCCATAGAAGAGAAACAATTGAAACTTATCCTAACATTCACACTTCCATTTTCTCATAACAAAATTCATTCATTCATGAAAACACAACTACAGAGAATTGAAAACAATGTTCACACCATGCATTGGATCAATTTTCCTCTGTTCTATTCCAAAATGAAAATTGGTTACAACTGTAAATGAACAACCATTGAAAACTGAATTTCCTACTATCTTGCAACTCACATCTGCTCTACAGCCACTACCATTCAACAACTGACTACTATAAACTCACTCCTTCAGGTGTACAAAACCTCTGTTTATCTCAGAGGGATATTAGGGTTTTTTTCCCTAGCTACTTTTCTACTTAAAACTTAACCTAACGACTCTGTAGACTAGTCGCATTCCAGAGCCATAGTGGAATCCCCCACTTTGCTCGTAATCATCCAAGCGTGCCTCCATATTTTCCTGGCCTGAATTCAAGCGTGCCTCAAAAATTAATTTCGGCGCTGAGTTAAGGCAGATTTCAAAATATCTGTTGAGACTGCTAGCGTTGATCTCCTACACAGATTCCCAGATGTTGATAGGTCTTGCTCCACACGAGTGACAACGATGCCCCTGCATCATACTCCCCTAGAAAAAAAATCACGGACTCCTATCCATGAGCTCCTTCACTAACTTTCCATGCTTCTAGATAGCAGCTTCATTCTCTCAACTGGCATCTTCTATTGGGTGTCCCTTCCACTTGACCAGATATTCAATATACATCTTCCTCCTGGTCTTTTTGTCGATCCTGTGATCAACAATCTTCTCCATCTGTGGCTTCTCTGCTACAGGCATTTGTCTCTCCCATTAAAATTTCTCTTGATATTCTGACCCCTTTGTGTCATCCTTCCTGCAAGGATACAGGTCTGAAACATTGAATATGGGCGATATGCCCACACCATCTGGCAGTTCAATCTCATAGGAATTTTCACCAAACTTCCTCAAGATATTACATGGTCCTATTTTCTTCATGTTTAACTTATTATATGTTCCCATAGGGAACCTTTCTCTCCTAATATGTGCCAAAACCTGATCTCCTAATTCAAATTTAAGTTCTCTGCGATGTTGATCATCTCTGCATTTATACTCCTGGTTAGAACTCTGTAATTGTCCTTTGATCTGGCTATGGATCTTCTGCATTTATGTAGCAAAATATTCTGCTCCAACGCTCTTGATCTCACCCTGTTCCAAGTCTCTCAACTTAGATACTCCCCTGGGTTTCATTCCATACAATATTTGGAATGGGATCTTTCCATTTCTCTTGTTTTGTGAGTCATTGTATGCAAATTCTGCTTGCGGCAGAATCTGATCCCATTGGTTATGGTGCTCAGTGACCAAACTCCTCATTAAGTTTCCCAAACTTTTGTTTACCACCTCAGCCTGTCCATCTGTCTGAGGGTGATAAGTTGAGCTGAAGGACAAATATGTCCCCAAATTCTTCCATAGTGTTCTCCAAAAGTGACCAACAAATTTTGTGTCCTTGTCCGAGACAATGCTCTTGGGTAGGCCGTGAAGTCTTACAACTTCCTTGAAAAACAGATTTGCAACATGCGTTGCATCACTAGTCTTCTAGGATGGGATAAAATGTCCCATCTTTGAAAATCTATCCACCACCACAAATATGGAATAAAATCGTCTTTGTGTTCTTGGCAGTTCTAACACAAAATCCATGCTTATTGCATCCCAAGGCCTCTCTGGTATTGGCAATGGTTGATACAATCCAATGTTCTATCTTTTCTCTTTTGCATGTTGGAAGATTCTACATCTGTTCACAAAATTTATCACTTCTATTCTCATACCTGGACAGTAGTATAAAATACTCAACTGTGAAAACATTTTATCATGGCCGAAATGTCTAGCCAATCCTCCATTATGCTTTTCCTTCAAAAGGTTATCCCTCATTGAGAATTTTGGTATGCATAACTGATTTCCCTTGAACAACAATTCCTTTTGAATCATGTAATTTTTCCACTGGATTCTGTCTCTCAACACAGGGTTCAAACATGCTTCATATGCTTCCTTGAAGTCTATATCATCACAATACATGTCCTTAAGGTGTTGAAACCCCAAGGTCTTCACCTGAAATTACTGCAGAATCAAACATCTCATGCTTAACGCATCAACAACCTTGTTAGCATTCCCAACAATATGTTTTATGAAAAAAGTAAAATTCTACATAAACTCAATCCATTTTGCATGCCTCTGATTCAATTTGTCCTGCCTAGTTATCAATTGTAAAGCCTGATTATCGCTATACAAGACAAATTCCTGCGGGACAAGGTAATGTCTCCACTTCTTCAAGGCTTGAATTATGGCATAAAACTCCTTATCATACGTGGAGTATTTTCTTTTGGTTTCATTCAGCTTCTCACTGAAATAAACAATAGGTCTATTGTCCTGCCTCAAAACTGCTCCTATTGCAACTCCACTTGCATCACATCTCAGCTGAAATGTCTTTTCAAAATTCAGCAAGACCAGAATTGGTTGTTTTTTTATTTTCTCCTTCAGAATATTGAATCTCCTCTCGTCCTCCTTTGTCCATTTAAAAGACTTTTGCTTCTTCTTCACAATATCCATCATTGGCGTAAAAATTCCACTAAAGTCTCTGATGAACTTCCTATAGAAACTTGCTAATCCATGGAAGCTTCATACCTCGAACATACTCCTTGGTGACGACCATTCTTTGATTTATTTCACCTTCTCTATATCCATATTCAGTTCATTTGAAGAGATCACAAAACCCAAATAGATGAGTTATGTCTTCATAAAAGAGGAATTCTTCAAATTTATCAACAAATTCTCCTGTTGTAGCCTACTCATCACTAATGTTAGGTGCCTCAAATGCTCTTCTTTAGTCCTGCTAAATATTAGTATATCATCCAGATACACAACCACAAAGTTTCCAATGAAATCTCTCAGTATTTCATTCATCAGCCTCATAAAACTACTACGGGCATTCATTAAGCCAAATGGCATAAAAATCCACTCATACAAACCTTCATTTGTCTTAAAGGTTGTTTTCCACTCATCACCTTCTCTCATCCTGATCTGGTGATATCCACTTTTCAAATCTATCTTAGAAAATAATTTTTCTCCATTTAAGTAGTCCATTAAATCATCCATTCTTGGAAAAGGAAATTTATACCTGATGGTGATCTTGTTAATGGCTCTTGAGTCTGTACACATTCTCCATCCTCCATCCTTCTTTGGACTCAACAAAGTTGGTACTGCGCACGGGCTCAAGCTCTCTCTGACCAAACCCTTGTCTAACAATTCCTGGACTTGGTTCTTCACTTCCTCATTCTCTCGAGGTGTCAATTTGTATGCTTCTTTGTTTGGTAGAATTTCTCCTGGTATCAAGTTAATATGGTGACTGATACTTCTAATGGGTGGAAATGAGTTAGGGAACTCATCCACCACTATGTCAGCAAAATTATCCAACAAGTCCTGAACTTCTTCAGGCAAATCCTCCATCGAAGTACTTGTAAGGATAACTTCGGGTTTCCTTACCACAACAAACTGTATCTCTTGTTCTTCCTTGACTTGCTTCATGAGTTCCTTCCCACTCATGAGAAGTATGCTTGTGTTGGCTTCCTCTTTCACTCTCTTCTCCTCTATTGGCAGTAACATGTGTGTTCTACCATTCTTCTCCAGGGTGTATGTATTTTTTCTCCCATTGTGAATAACATTCCTGTCAAACTTCCATGGTCTTCCCAACAAAATGTGGCATACATACATGGGAATCACATCTCACATGATTTCATCTCTATATCCTCCTATCTTAAATTCAACCAAGCATTGTTTAGTAACCATTACCTAGTGTCCTTTTTGCAACCATGAGACTTTGTATGGATTCGGGTGCGCAATTGTCTCCAGCTCCAATTTCTCCACCATCTTCGTGGTTAATAAGTTGTCAGTGCTCCCACTATCAATTATCACCTTGCATACTTTGTATTTAGTCTTGTAAGTTGTTCTGAAGAGATTGTTCCTCTGCACTGACCTTTCAATTTTTGCCTCTGGTTTTAAGAGAACTTTCCTTAGCATCAAGGATATTCCATCCTCTTCTCCTTTTTCTTCCACATATCTTCTCTGTTCTTCTGAAATGTGAGCTTCACGTCCTCCTTATTTATTTTTATCGATACATTCCAAAGACATGTGTCCTGTATTTTCACAGGTGTAACATCTCACATCTCCTCTTCCTCTTCTTCCTCTTCCTCTGGAAGAACTTCTTCCACCACCCTGTCTTTCTCAGGAACTTACTCCTCTTTCTGAGTGACCATGTGGTTTCTCAGTCTTGTCCTTAGACTTTTGTGCTCTGTCATGGGTAAATCCCTTTCTTTTGTTTGGGATGGGGCCTCTATCCCTTTTTCGTTGGCTTTTCTTTCTGGCCAACTTCTCCTCTGCCTTTAGCGCAAACTGATAAGCATCCTCCACTGTCCTTACTGACATCATGCTGAGATCATCCCGTATTTCATATCTCGGGCCATTTATATATCTAGAAACTTTTTCTTTATCTCTCTCCCTTTTTCCAGTTCTGATGTTCAACTTATAGAACTCCTCTATGTACTCCTTAACTGTCATCCCTTTCTGTCTTAGGTTCTGCATCTTCCTAAAGAGATTGATCTGGTAATTTTTGGGCATGAACTTAGCCTTAAAATAGGCTACCATTCTATCCCAACTCTTTATCTTCTACTTTCCTTTGCTTCTCCTCTCAGCCTGCAGTTCATCCCACCACAGTGTTGCATGTCCCTTTATTCTGGTGACAACATGTTTCACCCTCATTTCTTCATCGACGTATTCATAGTCGAAATATTTGTCGATGGATCTAATCCAATATAATAGCTCTTCGACATCTAAATTACCTTCATACATTGGAACCTCTATCTTGGCTCTGACTCCCAATCTGGCAACTGCTCTTAGCAAGCGTTCTTTAGCAACATCCTCTCCTGCAGCTTCTCCGATGACATTCTCTTCCACTACTTCTTCTCTCTCTGCATCACTGACCTCTCCAACATCATGTGCTCATCTTTGCGCTGCCTCTATCACCTCTAATCTTGCACGAAGTTCTCACATCTCCCTTTATACAGCTCGATTGGCCAAAGGTGGTTCCACTTGTCTTGTTGGAGGCATTGTGTTGTCTGTCTCTCACACACAGAGTACAACTTCAATTTCTTTGTCTCCTTTCTTTTGCATGCTATCTTCAAGCAACAATTCTTCTCTTTATTATGTCTGCGTCTTGTAAACAAAAATTGTGCTCTGATACCACTTGATGCAGAGCCCCCTTCTCTCCTAAGGGTTGCATGACCTCCTAGTCTAGGATCGATCAAGAAACTATGCTTGATTGAATCTCTGGGCCTCTGCTAGACCCCAAACCCACTTACACAGGTCCTTTCCCCAAATGCGCAAGTCGTATGAGACCCGCAGCTTCCCTCCTGAGCGTTGTTCGAACCTCAATGCCAAACGGGCACTAACTCCTCTATGCTAAGCCCCTTCCCTCTTGTGACCACTGGCAATGAACACATGCTTGAATGAAAGGCACGTCACAATTTCGTGTTTTGCGAATCTGGGAGTGTTGCTACCTCCGTTCACCCGATATCTGAAATCACGATGACCCGATATCTATGGTCTAGATATTCCCTTGATCCACGGCTGCGATCAAATCGCCATTTCACATTTCGCGACTTCGAATTTTCCTTACCTCCATTCCCCCGATAGCCGAAATTGTCGTGACTCTGGATCCCTGAAATGTCGATACTTCACCCTGGACAATCAATGATCCAGATCTCTCCTGGATCCAATGACTCAGATCAAGTCATGGATTCGGCTTCACTAATTCTTAGCGTTCCTCCCTTTGGCTTCTCCACATTGTGAGTCAGTGAAGTGTTGATCATTCACCACACATCTCCCCTGATGGACGGTTCCGATTCTCTAGCGTTCAGATCAAACGGATGAGATATTTTCCCCCTTTCACTTACACTATCTTCAGAGTTAGGAGATCTTCTGGGTGGTCAAAGATTTCGAACCTTTTCTCCTTTGATGAGTCCGATTCTTTGACCTCTTTAACACTGATGGAAAGTGTTACTCCTCCTGAGCTTGATCTCGTGAAGAATTCTATTTCCCCTGCACTCCTGGCGTTTCAGGGATTTCGATAACTCAGATCCTCAGGATTTCTTGAAGAGAAATTCCTCTCTCCCTCTTGGCGTTCTCCTTTTCAGGTTCTTCGACTTCTTGCAAAGTCCCTTTGACACCTAGTCGAATATCGGATCTATGCACTCCTTGCACCAGATCTTTATGCAAGGTTTTGGGTTCTTGCGGATGACTATGCACACCTTGCACTAGTCTCTTTGTACTCCTTGCAAAGGGAAAGTTTCATGTTATCTCTTTTGAGCTTCGGAACCGAAAAAGATTCCGTCAATGCACTCCTTGCGTTCTGTGTGCACACCTTGCACTACTTCCACAAAAGAGAAACAATTGAAACTTATCCTAACAGTCACAGTTCCATTTTCTCATAACGAAATTCATTCATTCATGAAAACACAACAACATAGAATTGCAAACAATGTTCACACCATGCATTGGATCAATTTTCCTCTGTTATATTCCAAAATGAAAATTGGTTACAACTGTAAATGAACAACCATTGAAATCTGAATTTTATATTATCTTGCAGCTAACATCTACTCTATAGACACTACCAATCAACAAATGAATAATATCAACTCACTCCTTCGGGTGTACAAAACCTTTGTTTATCTCAGAGGGCTCTTAGGTTTTTTTTCCCTAGCTACTTGTCTACTTAAAAATTAACCTAACAACTCTCTAGACCAATCACATTCTAGAGTCGTACTGGAATATCCCACTTCATTCATAATCGTCCAAGTGTGACTCTATATTTTCTCGGCCTAACTTCAAGCGTGCATCAAAAATTAATTATGGCACTGAGTTAAGGGAGATTTCAAAATATCTGTTGAGACTACCAGTGTTGAGCTCCTGTACAGATTCCCAGACGCTGATAGGTCTTTCTCCGCGCGAGTGACAGCGATGCTCCTGCATCACACATTCTCTGCACCTATTTTTATAGCCATGAACATGCTATAGAATACTTTCCCTACTCACTTGATAAGTGGGAAGATAATAAAGCCAATTGTAACATGGTGCATGCTGAACCATGCAAGGATAAAAAGAAGAATGGGGAAGTATATGTCTAAGTCCTAACCTATGGAGGAGCCAAGACAAGAGGTGACTTTGAGCATGGTGAAGGCTTAGGTCAATGACCAGATGATAATATCAATAAGGCATCCCACCCACCTCCTAAGTTTGATGTTTCTCAGCAAAAGGAGTTTCTATGTGATGCACAGAGAGCCATTTAAGAAGAAAGAACATGCGAGGAGCTGAAATGAGAGACTCAAAGGTCTCTAGGAGAGGTACGGATCTAGGATGAGGTGAAAAGAGTGACGTAAATTTTGATGTAGGATGCAAAAATCTGCAAAGAGGTGCAACAAGTGATGCATAGGTCGTTGGAGGAAGTCTTGCACGCGAAGAATTGCAATGCATGACACAAAGGTCTTTGGAGGAGGCTAGCATGAGTGAAGAGATCTATCATGCAACCCAAATATTGATAGAAGAAGCATGTAGGAATATTGTGTTATGATGCACTGAGAAAAAGGAATATGAAGAAAAACTCCATGAGGAGTTGCAATGCACAATGCATGCAAAATCCTTACACGACCTAGGTCACATAACATAATCCAAATATCAAGTCAATTCTGTTTTGCACTGCTACTTGCATTTTCTTAGATATCCCGAGGCTACCAATAAGTTAACTCAGATGTTTATTTCTTGCATTAAAGAACAAGAGAGGACACCACCATATCATATCTACTTCCTGAAAGGGATGTTTTCTAGGTCAGCAAACAAAAGCGCACTAGCTATCATGTTGGATCTGGGATCCAAACTGAACATTTTACCTAAGAAGTCTTGGGAATTTATGGGAAATCCTACGTTGATTTGGTCTCCCATACAACTCTTGTTAGCCAACTAGTATAAGATCTATCACATAGGTTGGTTAGAGCAGGTTGAAGTGAATATTGAAGGGGTGAAGACAAAGGTCGACTTCGAAGTCATAGAAATAATGGATGAGTCTGATACCTATCCTACATTACTAGGAATTGATTGGGCCTTTGAAAATAATGCGGTGTTGAACTTCAAAAAGAGGTAGATGTCCTTCGAAACAGATACTCTATGTGTGGTCGTAGCACTAGATCCATATGAGGGTGATCGCTACAATGAGCCTGTAGATGAGGATGTGCAGAGTTGAGTTATTGAAAATATATACAAATTCGTAGGGCATAGGGAGTAATATTTCAATCCCACCGTAGATGGAGAATTAAGCTAGAGGAGTGTCAAATCTTATGGCATAGATTCTTAGGATGTGCTAGATAGATGGCAGAACAAGCTTTACGAAATATCAACCAGGAGGTGTGCACAAATTTTGGTAGAAGAGTGCGAGGAATATTTTGGCTCCTATTGATATGATGGATCAAAGTCGGTGGACAACTTACTTGCATGGATTTGGCACATTCTCGAGTATCAACGACCTCACACACTTGACTCACTAATAATAGGGAGTGTTGGAGGATGGTGGGTTGCACATTGAGGATCATATCACAAATGTAAAACTATAGAATCCTTTCTATGAGAAATATTTCACCCAAATGTCAAGATCCGTCACAACACACATCCTTGAAACAATTATCGGATGGTGAATATGAGGTGCAACCCGTGTGGCCACCATACTTGCCAGGTATGACCAAAGAAGCGATGTGGCTGGCTAGGGTTCACCACACTTTCATAAAATCTTGGCCACCATATGGAGAGGCATAAGAAACATGCACTATTCCTTCCACTAAAGTACAATAGTGAATATACGAAAATGGCCACTCAAGCATGGGGCCCCATCATTTCATACCTCCCTATGTACCACATATCTAGACGAGGATAATTTTATTAAAAGTTCCAACAAAGCTACAACTCCTCACCCAGTACCCAAGATATAAGGGTGGTCTATCTCATCCATTTAAGAGTAATTATTCCTTAATTAAAGATTGGGCATACACACTTATAGTTGACGACAATGAAAGCTCACACCACCGCCACCTAGCTATTTCACGACCAATAGTCCGAAATACGGTACTATCCAGCACGACAACCATCGCTTCTGACTACTTATGATCTACTACCCATTTGTCCCATAGTACTTGTTTAACAACTCATTATTTTTTTTAGTATCCTTCCTCTCTATATAACCAACCCCCACACTGATTTTTATCCATGGAAAATTTAAATAGTAAGCACTAGTCCACCATATCGACCTTTTCCAAAAGAAAGAAACTACTTCCATGCCCACTTTGAAACATCCATGGCCTCTTCAAGAAAACCATAGGGACAAAGTATAACTCGGGGTCCTACTCATTGAAAACCAGAAGAACTGGCGCTACCTTGGCATGTCACATTCACAAGATGCCAAATCGGGAAGGTACATGATGTTCAATTCACACCCTATGATGTCTACAACTCTAATCAGTTTCCCATCTTAGCTTTTCACCACTATGCCTGCAATGTCTGCAGTGATGATGGTAGGATACTCACCCTCATTCATGATTGGGCCCAGCCTCTCTGCTAGGTGGGCATTCCATCCTTGTTGGACTACCCTCACTTTGGGCATAGTGGGATGGTCACATTGTGTGTCCTTTTACTGACTCATATGCATGGAGACTACCTTTGGCTGGGGGAGAAATACCTCGTCGATGAAGATACAATATGTCATGTAAGAGGTCTACCCTTACATGGTGAGGAGCCCAAAAAATATCTTACTGCCAATGATTCTTCTCAACAATAAATTTATGGCATGTACTCTACCTGCCATGGGCGACAGGGAATCCTTATTTTTAGATCAACTCCAAACCAGTTTGCTTTGCTACACAACTCGTCACCTACAAAATTATGTGGAACTGTACCAAGGAAGAATGCCCATATGGGGTCATTTTAGCTGTTGAAAGTTGCATCGCTGACATTCAAATGGCCTGGGTCCTCTATGTACTAAACGAATTTATCTATGATTGCTTGGATGCCCAGAACTCAGGAAAGGATTTTCATTAGAATTGCATCTTTTTACTTCTAGAAATGGTCCTTTGGCAACACCCTCAAGGGTTTGAACGACCACCCAACAACGAGAAGGCCTTTAAATATCTCCACTTCCTGTGACTTCACATTAGCAAATAATCCTGTATCCAAAATTCGCACAACAACCTCTTTGAGGAATGGTATGATCAACTAGGACAGGTTATCTCAACCTATGAATGCATCCCGCTCATCCTTATTGATAGGTACGATGGTAACCTTCTTTTTGAATGTACGATATTTATCCTAATGATGATCAGGGTGTTTCCATTGTGCTCCTACCTTTCTGTGTTTTCAAGGACGATATTCAACAGGGCGTGGTAGAATGGCATGTTGGATTACTAAGAGGGGGTGTGAATCAATAATAGAGCAATTTAATCCTTTTTTTCCAAAAATACAAGTGTTATATCAATGTAGCATTATCATCCAATAGTTACAGAATAAATAAACAGTGAAAAAATGAGCAATCACACACATACAAAGTACACTAGTGTTTTTACGTGGAAACCCAAAGCAGGAGAAAACCACAAAATGATTTTTATTATATGTCTTGAAGAATTACATTCATTGGAAGCACCAACTTCCTTTGTTTTCTAGCTGCAACTGGAAGGAGGCTCCAACCCCCTAGTTTCTCAGGCTACAACCTGAGG
>JZKD02S1157514.1:71860-82813 GCA_000966675.3 Picea glauca
GAAGGAAATGTTTCGCGTGTTACAATTGAGGAGCTCCTCCAGAATACATAGCCTCTATGTTGCATCTACCAGGCCATTGTATCACTTAGCAAATGTTGTGGTGTTGAAGGTTGTATTCTTCAAATCCGGCCTTGACTGCCATGGCTTGAACATCTTTTCCAAGTGGCCCTTATCTGGTAGCATCAACGGCCTTCTGATAGGTGGCTTCCATTTGAACATTGCAAATGCCATGAGAAGATATCCATAAGTGAAGGTTCCTCCCTTCTCCTGCGCTTCCTCACATGCCACTATTAGTTTCTCCAACAGGTAACTACACCAATTGAACACATCGTCGTTGGCGCAAAAATTTGCTACTAATAATGCATCTAGCGTGCATTCTCCCTTGTAGTATGATCTCATAACCTTGCTGGATATGATGTAACAACCAGTCTGGATTGTCTCTGGTAATATGGGGTTGATTACTACTATGTGCCCCACCCTCTTCGTGTTGAATTTTTCATATAGGATGAGCTCTCCTTTCTTTTTGACATGCTTACCAGGACCCTGGAATCCTTTCGACACATCTTCTCCTTAGAAGGACAGTGCAATAAGCTGATGGATGTCTTTAGTGTGGATTGGATATCTTTTATCCAACCAGAGACTTCTTTCATGCACCCTACTTATCAGAAATTTTGTGCACCGCACAACCTCGCCAGTGGTACCAAATATTGGTAGGTCTCTAAGGTTCTTGTTGGTCGAATTGAATAAGTTGACAAAGTCTGATTTTGGCACAAATTGCATGCCTCTGAATTTGTCTGGATCCATCTCCCAAAAGACATATGTGTGCATCTGAGGGAACAAAACTAGATCTGTTAGGTCAATATTGAGGAGCTTAACATTCTCCACCTTCCCTTTGAGATCACCCACAACCTCGACTCGGGGGTCGTAGGGATTGTCTGGTACTGCTTCTTTAGTCATGGCACTCCAGCTTGATGTGTCTCTTGACATTCACACTTCTTTGGCAAGCTATGGACTAGGATCAAGACTACGGGTTTCACAATTGTACAGGCTGGTTCTCTCTACCGAATTCGGAAATAACTATGTTCTTTGGAAATGATGCGTCCTCGGGCGAGTTCTCAATGTCTTATATTTGGTTTAATGGGCAAGTTTAGCAATAAATACTATTCATTATGACTGTATGGATGTAAATGGATCTGAGTTGTCCAACAAGATAGTTTAATGGGGTAAATCCTATTGGGTAGTTCTGGCATTTACTTCCTTGCATGAGTGGAATAGGGACGTGGCCAATTTTAGAGCTTTCCATTTGACAGGTGGGTATCTCGGCGTGAACTCTGATGGCATATTTTCATTTCACGACTTTATGGCTTAACTGACTTAAGGTGGGGTACTGTAATGGTCATAAAGGCTATGACTAGACTAGGTTCATGTGGCACATGGACTCAGATCGTCTTCGGATTCGTCCTCCCTCCGACCACAAATGAGGTTCTCATCATATTAATGACTGTCATTAATGGATTCTCTTATACCTTGGATCCTGCACTGCTGAGTCATTAGTTCTATATCAAACGACACTTAAACAAAAAATGAACTATGTGTAATGACGCAAGACTGCGCACATTGACTTTATTAACTGAATTTTCAAAATTTTAGAAAAACTCAAATCTAACTAATGTACAAGCTCCTTCGGACTAGAGAAACAATCCCCTTTTCTCAGTTTTGAGATAGATAGGGCTTCATGCAAGTGTCGTTCACCCATCCTGGCCACAACACACTATCCAGTTGCGCGAGTCTGACTTCTTCTGAGGGTTGGATCTAAGCAATGATAATTGGTCCCAACCAGTGCATGTGCAGCTTGCTAGGATGCTTCTAGTATCGACTATCGTAGAGTAGAACTTTGTCTCCTTGCGTAAATACCTTGGTCTTAATGTGCCTGTCGTGCCAATCTTTTTGTCTTTCTTTTTCCACCGACTGATGGAAGTCTGCTAGAAATTCAGTCTCCTCGAGTTCTTGTAACTCCATAAGTCTCTGTGCAATTGATTCCTCTTCTGACATATGTGTGATTTGTGCAATATACAAACTTGGAGTGATGAATTCTGCAGGAACCATTGCCTCTCGCCCATAAACTAGTTGGACCGATGTGTACCTGTGGAGTTTATTTATGGTTGTCCTGTAAGCCCATAGTACTACTGGGACTCTTTCATCCCAATCCTCTTGGTTTGCACAATAGACCTTTGTTATCCCTCTTTCCATAATCTTTTTGAAGGCTTCGACTGTTCCATTGGCCTATGGGTGGTAGGGATTGCTTTTGTGGTGTTGGATAATGAACTCTGTTGTAAGCGTTTCTATAGTGTTACTAATGAAATGAGCTTCCTGGTCGCTGGTTAGGCTCCTCCAACATCCAAAAGATGTGATGATATTATTGAATATGAACCTGGCAGTAGTATCGGTCGAACATTCCTGAACAACTGCTGCTTCAGCCCAACGGGTAAGGTAGTCAATTGCGGTGATGATGTACCTAGCCTTTGAATGATTGGTTGTGGGGTTGATTGGTCCAATGAAGTCAACTGCCCATTTCTTGAATGCTTGTAGAGATCTAACTGGTTGCATTGGTAGTTCGTCTCGTCGCGAAGGTTTACCCACTTGTTGACAAAAATCACATTATCTAGCGTATACTTTTGTGTCCTTGAAGAGTGTTGCCCACCAAAGTCCTGTATGGATAATTTTTCATGGAGTGGCCTTTCCTCCTACATGACCTCCTGCAACTCTACTGTGGCATTCCCAGAGTATATCCTGTCTTTCATGATCTAGGACACATCTTCTGAGGATATTGTTTAGTCCTAGTTTATACAACTATCTGACGATTAGTTGGTAATCTGTTTCTCTAACAACCATGTGGCATTTCTGGGTTGTGGAATATGTCTCTGGGAAGGCCCCTATACTTAAGAAGACTGTTATGTCCTCCAGATACTCTGGTATTGATTCAACCCAGAACAAGTCTGCATCTGGGAGCTGGTCGTCTACTGCTCTGCCACTTTCACTGGCTCTAATCTGGACATGTGATCAGGTCCTACATTGCATCTCCCTGGATTAATGATAACTTCAAAGGAAAATTCCATAAATAACAACAACCATCTACATATTCTCCCTTCCAACATAGTCTTTTTAACTAGATATTTCAATGCAGAGTGATCAATAAAGAACTTAAAATGAGAACCTAACAAATAATGTCTAAATTTCTGCAAAGCATAAATCATAGCTAAGCCCTCCCTTTTCGTCGTTGTGTAGTTTCTCTCTTCTTGCGACAACTTCCGACTCACAAAATAGATAGGATGATCCATAGCTCCATCTCCAGGTTGCGTTAAGATACTCCTAAGGCAATTCCTGAAGCATCTACATGAATGTGAAATTCATTCTCCTAGTTTGGGAATATCAGAATCAATGTTGTGCTGAGATTTTCCTTGAGTGTCTCAAATTATTTATCACATTCTGGAGTCCATTGGAATGGTGTGACCTTTTTTCAATAGGTTTTCTAGAGGTGCAGTAATGATGGCATATCTCTGGATGAACCTACGATAATAACCTGTGTGTCCCAATGTGGAGCGCACAACTGTTTGGAAATCATAGGTGGTGGCATATTCATGATGACCACCATTTTGGTTGGGTATACCAATTCTCCTTCTCGGTAGACTATGTGGCCCAAAAAATTCCCATGTGGTACAAAAAATATGCACTTTCTAAGATTCAGTGAGATCTGTAATTCTCTGCATTTGTCAAACATATTCGTAGCAGTGCTACATGTTCCTTGAGCAGGCTATATATTGTCCAATCATCCATATAGACTTATATAAGTTTGTGAATGAACTCTCTAAAAGATGTTATTACAATCTTGGAAAAAATTGTAGGGGTGTTCTTTAAACCAAATGGCATCACAATGTATGCAAAATATCCCCATTCTATTATGAAAGTGGTCTTCTTTTTGTCCTCTTCGATGATCCTGACTTGGTGATACCCTGAGAATCCATATGTGAATGAGTATGATTCCTTCCCCACAACCTGTTCTAGCACCTCATCAGTAAAGGGTGTTGGGAAAGGGCCATGCACACAAGCAGAGTTGAGGCTTCTGTAGTCTACACAAACTCTAATATCCTTTGTACCTTTCTTGCTTTGAATAACTATTGGGTTGGCCCATTCTGCTTCTTCTACTGGAAAAATGAGTCTTTCTTCCAAAATATTATCTATTTCCTTCTTAACCTTCTCTTTTACTCTAGGGTTAAGATGGTATGGTCTATGTATCACAGGTTTGGATCCTGGTTTCAATTCAATTTTCATTTCTCCCATACCTCCTTTGATTCCCTTTAACTCTGAAAAAGTCTTTGGGAACAAATCCTCATATTCCCTCATCAAAATCTATATTTCTTGACTGGTTTGCTCGTTCGAGTAATCTCCTACCATAGCTATCTTGGGTTACTCTATGGTCCCTAAATTGATTGTGCGCAATTTTAATGGGTGATTATAAGAGCTACCAGTTTGGCTGGGTATGGTGTTTTGGATTTCTCTTCTCCCCTCTATCTCTTTGATGGCTAGGCTTCTCAATTCCTCTAAGTCATCTAGGCTTTCAAAATCTCTGCTAATCTGATAACATTCTATAGATTTTTCAGTTGGGGCCAGGTGAAGGTTAGTCTGAAGTTCTTGGATATGTTTGGCACATACCACTAAGTTTGGTTTCTGATTACCATTATCTGTAAAAATAAGTTCTTTAATCTTTTGCAGGACTACTTGAATCTACTTCAAGTTCATGGTACTTACTTGTAAATGAAAAGTCCTTGCAAAAATGAGCTGCCAGTGCTTTCCAGTCACTGGTTTGTCTTTTGGTTTCCTCCTGTATGAACCAATATTTTGGGATTATATGTAGAGAGTGGGGAAATACCTGAACCCAGAAGTGAGAGGGTATTCCCACAACTTGCCACTGTGTTACGCACTGTTCAATATGCATTCTAGGATCTGATTCTCTATTGAATAGTTGTGAAACTTAGAGATCCATATGCATCTTTGATTCCAACTACTCCTTGTTTTGGAACCTATACTTGATAGCTTTCTTCACCTCGTCCCAAGTTATGATTAAGGATTTATGATTAGCCCACCATCTGGCAGGGGTGTTCTGAAAAGCTACATCTAATACCGATATTCTTTGATCTTCTACTACCTTTTCCTCCATAATGAGCAGAAACTTTTCTAGTTCTGAGGTGCCATCATATACTGGGTGTTCTCTGACTTTGGTCCCATCCCATCTGGTTACTCTGACAGTTGTGCATCTTCTTGAGAATATTTCATAGGAACCTTGTCGCCAACTGTCAAAATCTAGTTTTGAATCTTCGTCTGTTGACTGTATGCTTCTCCAACTTACTAATCCATCAACATTAGGATTTACATAATCGTCTCTCATTCCTTTTGTTATGATGTACAATTGGTCCAAGTATTCTCCCTCCATATTATTGTCTGTTGGCTCTATATACCTGGGTCCTACATATGGGTCCAAAGGTTGAACTACCTTGATTCCACCAGTCTCAAAGGTCATGGTGTCTTTCTTTAAGTCGATGAATGAATAATTTTCGTAGGCCCAATCGATTCCAAGTAGTGCAGGGTAAGGGTACTTATCTCCCATGATCTCAATGACTTCAAAGTCAGCCACTGCCTTTACTCCTGCAACATCTATTACCACATTCTCCAATCTTCCGATGGGGAAGATACAATATTGGTTTTCCATTCTTAACTGAATTGGGGAATATCTCATCCTAGGTTTTCCTAAGGCTTCCCAGGTCTTCTTAGGCATAATGTTCACATTGGATCCTAGATCCAACATGATGTCCTTAATCTCAAATTCATCTAACTGGGCTACTAGTCATAATTATTTTCCAGTTCGTACTTTTCTTCGTTGGACTATCTGAGTACTCTTCTCAGGAATATTGGCCCTTATTCTTGCTTCTAGGGGTTCTTCGTTCCCTAAAACTAGGTATAGTGCATTGCGCAACTTTTCTGTTAGTTGATCATTCCCCAGAATGTTAGAGAATAATTGAAACCAAAGGTCAACTACATTTTGAGGTTGCTTTGGTTGTCTTGATATGACTACAAGGTTTCTGGGTACAGGGGGTGAAGCAGGGACTTGCACCATCTTAGGATAAACAATAGGTTGTGGGGGTTTCTCTTGCATCTCAAGTCTAAGAATATTCTGAAATACTTCTATGGAATATTTAAAGAAAAAATTTTGTTTTAGAAGGTCGTACTTATCTTCTTTAGGTGCTTCTTTCTGGATCCGAGGTAGAGTATCAACATCAACTCCTTTCTTTTCTCCTCCTCGAGTAACAATATTAAGGTTAGGCAGGTGTCCCTTAATGACTCTCTTGATTTATGAATTGATGAGGTTAGTTCCTCGTTGTCGTACTCTATCTTCCCATTTTGTAATTAATTCTAGGCAGTCTTCAATTGCATACCCGTTAGTTCTGTAATGAGAGCACCATGGCCACCTTGGATGGGGATAGTCTCTATCTAGGTGACCTTTCTCATCAAAGTTATAGCATCTTCTTGGAGATCTTCCCCCTGTTCTTCCTCCTCTGAAGTCTCCTCTGGCTCCACCTCCTCGACCCCTTCTTGGTCCCTGAGGGTTTTCATTGACCCTAAATGTTGTTCAGTCTAACCTGTCTACAAGTGCATCCAATTCTCTACATTGATTGGCAGTATGCGTGGTAGATGCACAGAACTCATAGAGCACTGTATTTGGTACCGTCAAATATTTTTTCATAATGGGGCATTGTCTTGGCCCATGCTCATGGATTCGACAGATTTCACAATACTCAACGGTTAGTGTTGCTTGGCCTCCTAGGAAAGCATGATATGGGGTGGGTTTATGGAATGGTAAGTTCACAAAAACTTGTGCAAATCCTCCCATAGTTCATGGTGGGGTACCATCAGATTCTGCGGAGGTCCCATTCCCCTTATTCATGTACATTCGTTCACCAGATGTCCTTCTGTATAACATCCGGTGCACCAAACCGGTGGTCGTCCTGACCTGGGTATCATCAACTCCTGAATATTTTCTGTAAGCAACGATATCTACCCTTATAGTTGCACCAGATTCACATCTTCTGGGTGTTTGGTCACTCTTAGGATCCCACGGTATCCCTCCATGGCTTCAATCTTCATCGATTGTTCCAAGGTGTCCGTTAAAGTGGCTATCCATTGTTGCATTAGAGGAATCCGAGTCAGAGGCAACAACCCTTGAATGTACCACTCCCTTTGATGTTCTTCATGGATTGGATGTGCCAACCTCCCTATAGCATCTTTGAATTTCTAGTTGTATTCCCATGTTGATTCACCTTCCCATTGCTGGATCTCGTGCAACTTATACCGAGTCTGTTGTTTTGACTGGGGTAGTTTTAACTCTGCTATGAAACTTTTTCATACCTGGTCAAGATTGAATGCTTGACCCTACATTCCTGGCACTCCTGGTTCAATGATATTCATGTACCACTTGAGAGAACGACCCCTCAAGGTAGTTTGAAACTCAACCAACTTATTCGCATCTGGAGTCCCTTTGGATCTCCAGATTGCTTCACACAAGAACTAATGTTGTTCAACGTCTTCATCTTCCTTACCCAAAAATTATGGGTATCGGGCAATCGAGCCTCCCACATGGCCAAACATTGTTGATCTTGTTGTTCTTATCAATATAAAACATAACGGTCCTTCTTGCAATCTACCAGGGGATCCCAATATCCTCCCTGTACTCTCACTTCCTGGTTTTGATTGACTAACTAATTGTACTATAACAAAACTATCATGAGAGGGTAATATCGAACTTACCACTTGAATAGAAGACACTTGGGGTATGGGTGATTCGGGGATGGAACCACTGGCTTCAGGGCAATTTTATTTGATCTGGGGGGTCTCAATTTCTTCCACTATGATGATCTCTTTGGCCAGATTCCCGATCTCTCCTATTATTGGGGCTAAATATTTTCTTTCTTCTTCAAGATTCATGTCGACTTCTTCCTCTCCTACATCTACACCTTCTCCTTCTTTTCCAACCTCCTAGGGACTTTTTTCTCTCTGCGCTTCTCTCTCATTTAATATTTGACTGACTAGTCTTTCATGTCTTCTCATCCTCTACAAGTCTTCCATTTGTCTTTCTTCTACTTCTCCCGATCCACCTTCTTTCCTCAACCTCTTGGATTATCTTGTTGCTTTCTTGATCTTTCCGTGCCACCAATTCTCAACTATGGCAGCTCTCTTTAAGGCTCAATCATATCTTGAGTCAGTTTCTTGTTGTTTCCCCCCCATTTGTCAAAGAACCATTCCCCTCTCTCAAGCCATGACTCTACCCCCGCCTTGCCCTACCCCAAGTGAGGATGTTTATGCTTCCATCTCAGTCAAGGACATAGTCAACATCCCCTCTTCCATCAAGAAAACCTTAATCCACAGGGGTATTTCTCTCAACAGTCTTCCCCTTGTGTCTTTCTTGAAAATTGCCTCTGCTCGCAAAAAATATTGGCAGTTATCAGCTGCAAATTAGATGATATATCCTTCTAGTGTGGTACTGACCCAGAAATCAATTTCCCACGTGACTGGAAAATCCATCCTCTGAAGTGTTGCTAGATTTTTGGTGTCCCAAGAACAGATCCTCTTGACTCGTCCTTGGAACTCTGGAGCTTCTTGGAGCCTCTTTATCCAATGGAAAAGTTCTTTCGAGAATTTAACCTAGAAAATCTCGTACTGCTTGCTCGATCTTTCTAAGTAAAAGATTGCTTCGTGAGTGTCTTCCACCAATTTTCCCCTCAGTTTCGCTTCTTTCCATATGAAGGCGTCACAATTTTTTTTCCCACCCTTGATCAATACTAGATCTGTGGATCTGTGGAAGAATTCTCCCTACAGGTTCCCTTTTAATGCAGGTCCCAACAACATAACCATTTTGTTGGTGCAAGTTTGATCAAACTAGGGTCATTCTGAGGTTACCAACAAAAGGTACCGAGTAGTCTAGAGCGCTGGCATTTTTATCTCCTCAGAAGAGAATAAGTCTCACCCGAAGCACCGCTGAGACAAATAGATAGGGAAGGGTAAGGAAAAGACTTAGGAGGATCCATAGAACCTTTAGGACTCACCCTGACCTTTCGTGGGAGACATGAATAGATCTAAATCTTAAGTATGCAAGAATTGAACCTACTTACGTTATGAAAAAGCCTTTAAACATAGAACCATCAAGAAGAAATTATAAACCATAAATAAGTACCGTAATTAATAAGTAAAACACAGAGACACATCATTTTGAAAATTCTGGTCCTTGTTCATATTAACTTCATAATCTTTCTTTAGTTACAGACTCATAAATAATCAATAGTGCTCTGTACAGATGCTTGAATTTGGACTCATGTCGCAGAGTTTCAATTCTCAAACAAATAGGTCGATTACATTATAGACTCAGGAATTTTCTTGACTCGACTTACAATAACCTCTTCAAGAGGGAAATATCAGACTGAGCTTGATCATAATTCAGCTGAATCACTAGCTAACCAATGAAGCTAAACACAACCCAACCGCTAAAAGCACAACCGACTAACCCTTTTACAATTATTTTCATCCCTATATATAGATAGGTTGTGTCTTCCATCTTGGCTTGCGCGCTTCCTTGTTCTGTTGTATCCGTTTGTTGCTTAGATGGCATTGCGTTGTCTTTCATAACTGCTTTCTATTTATCTTTCTTACTCTGTTTTCCAGCTTCTACTGAATCTTGCGCAACTCATGTTCAGTCAAAACTTGTGCAATTCCTTATCCCAAAAATGAAGGGCCCAATAGGTGTCTTTGGAGGTACTTGTTGAAATTTCTCTTATGCTTCTATCGGATCCTCTTCATCTTCTACTTTTTCATCTTCTATTTATTCTTCGTAAATTTGTTCGATTGATTTATTTTCTTCTTCCTTTAATTCATGTCTACCTATTTCATCAATTGTTACGTTGATGCTTTCCACAACTTTGTTCAATATCAGGTTGTAACACTTGTATGATTTCCTTGTACTTGAGTAACCAACAAGTACTCCTTTTTCCACACGAGAGTCAAAATTTTCCATTCTTCCATATTCTCTTTTGATGTAGCATTTGCTTCCAAAAACTATGAAGTGCTTCACATTTGTTGGTATTCCTTTTCATAGCTTGCAGGGAGTTTTCTCAGTGTTTTTTCTGAGCGTTACTCTGTTTTGAATGTGAAATGTTTTATGCACTGCCTGTGTCCAAAAAATATCTCTCAATTTGGAATCCATTAGCATTATTCGATCCATTTACTGTATTGTCTTGTTCTTTCTTTCAACAACTCCATTCTGTTTAGGTGTCCTAGCAATGAAGAATTTCCTTTTTATTCCATGACTGTTGTAGTAGTCCATAAATTCCTTTGAAGTGAACTCTCCTCCATTATCATATCTCAAGAATTTTATTTTTGAATCCATTTCATTTTCAACCATTTCCTTGTAGATCTTGAAGTTTTCAAAAGCTTCTGACTTATTCTTGAGAAAGCAAACTGCAGTCATTCTTGTATAATCATCAACTAATAACATAAAGTATTTCTCACATTTTAAACCCTTTTTTGTAGTTGGTCCAACTAGATCAGTATGCACAATTTTCAGTGGTCTTGTCATTGAATATTCCTTTTATTTGAATCTGGTCTTTGTTTTCTTTCTTTGTTGACAATGCTTGCATAAAGTGTTGGTTGGTTTCATGATCTGGGGCATTTCTCTGACTACTTCTCTTTTGCTGACTTTGACAAGGTTATCAAAATGTATGTGACCCATTCTTTTGTGCCATAGCCAACTTTCATCATCCTTTCCTAAACAACACTTTTCATTTCCAATTTCACTTAACACATATATGTTGTTTGAAGTTCTTGTAGCTGTAGAAATAAATTTTCTTGAACCTT
>JZKD02S1157514.1:96288-179360 GCA_000966675.3 Picea glauca
GAACTCTCCTCCATTATCATATCTCAATCATTTGATTTTTGAATCCATTTCATTTTCAACCATTTCCTTGTAGATATTGAAGTTTTCAAAAGCTTCTGACTTATTCTTGAGAAAGCAAGTTGTAGTCATTCTTGTATAATCATCAACTAATAACATAAAGTATTTCTCACCTTTTAAACCCTTTTTTGTAGTTGGTCCAACTAGATCAGTATGCACAATTTCCAGTGGTCTTGTCATTGAATATTCCTTTGATTTGAATCTGGTCTTTGTTTGGTTTCCTTGTTGACAATGCTTGCATAAAGTGTTGATTAGTTTCGTGATCTGGGGAATTTCTCTGACTGTTTATCTTTTGTTGACTTTGACAAGGTTATCAAAATGTATGCGACCCATTCTTTTCTTCCATAACCAAATTTCATCTTCCTTTCCTAGAAAACACTTTTCATTTCCAATTTCACTTAACACATATATGTTGCTTGAAGTTCTCGCAGCTGTAGCAATCAATTTTCTTGAACCTTCTTTTCTTATCTCGCACTTTTGTGAATCAAAAGTAACTTTATGACCTTGGTCACACATTTGACTCACACTTAGAATATTATGTTTCATATCTTCTACTAGTAAAACATTTTCTTTCTTTGTATTCTTGTTCCCAATTTTGATTGTCTTTTCCAATGATTTTATCTGAATCATAATTTCTGAAGGAGAGTGATCCATATCTTTCTTTTCTTAATGTAAGAAACCTGTCTCTATCACCTATCATGTGTTTTGAAAAACCACTGTCAACATACCAACCACGTTTCTTCTGCTTAGCTTGTAGAGCGAGTGTGCATTCTTCATTGTTGTATTGATTTTTCTTTCTTATCCATGTCCTTTTCTAAGGTTCATGTCTGTGATTGTTGTTATTATGTTGCGGTTCTCTAGGAGGGATTGTCATTCTGCAATCTTTGGCCATGTGTCCAAAGTTGTTACATTTGTAACATTCCACTTCGGTGCTCAAAGATTCAAACCTGTTGTAACTTCTTCTCTATGTTTCACTAGGCCTTCTTGGATAACCCTTTTGTGTATGACTTTCAAAGTTGTTTATGTTCCTATTGTTAGCTATGCAATTCATAGCTTTATGTCCAAACTTATTACATGCATAACATAAACCAAAAAATATAGTTTGATACCTCGGAGTTGAATATCTTCTAAAGGGAGGTAATCTTATGAATTCTTCTTCTTCCTGAGGCCTATCTGTCAGTTGTTGATTCTGAAATATCAATCTTCTCGGTGGAGGAGTGTCCCTGTAATCTTCCTTGTATATCTCCCTATCCCCTTTGACTGTTTCTACATAGATTTTTGGATATGTTTCTTGCTCTATTGTTTTGGAGCTTGATCCCTTTTCTGTCTGGTTGTATCCAAGTCCAGACTTGTCATGATGAGGTTTTTGACTACTGATAATGTCATCCAAAACTTTTGAGTTGTTCTGCATATTTTTCTTTTGAATATCCTTTCTTAATTTGACAATCTCTGCTTCCAAATTTCCAATGATCTTGTCTTTAATTCAAGTTTTTCTTTGAGTTCTTCTTCAATTCTTTTATCTTGTTCTATTTGAACCTTCAAATTTGTGATCATTTGTTCTAGTTCTTGAGTGTATTCTTTATTGTCTAGTTCTGCTTGTAGTTTCTTATTTTTCTTCTTTTCTCTTCTGATAACTTCTATGGCACACATCAATTTTTCTCGGTACTCAACTTTTTCCTCTTCATATTATTCTTCAGCCTATTCATATTCTTCTTCAAAGTTTTCTTTATTAGAGTCTTCTACTTCCATGAATATAACTCTTTCTGTCTCACTGTCACTGGCTTCATCTTCATCTGATGATGAGATGTCTTCTTTTGTGCATAATTTTTTTTTGAAATATTTCTTTGTGGTTCTTTTCCCTTTATATGTTTGTTTTCTATTTGAGTAAACTTCATCATTTCTCTTTTTCTTATGAGGACATTTGTTAGAAAAATGACCAATACCATCACAATTAAAACAAATTAAAGGAACCTTACCTCTATACCTGTCGTTAGTTCCCTTGTTCAATCTTCTGACAAAGTTGACCACTTCTTCATCATCTTTTGAGACGTCACTGTTGCTGCTATGTTCTTTTTCTTTTTTCTTTCCCTTTTTCTTTGACCTTTTGGATTCTTTGAAAGCTGCTTCTTTTATATCTGGATTTTCTTGTTCATTTCTCATTTCATATGCTATGAAGATTCCATGTAGTTCATCCATGATTATTGAGTTTAGATCTTCTCTTTCTTCTAGTGTTGATATCTTAGGGTCAAATCTCATAGGAATAGATCTTAGTACTTTTTGAACAATTACAGATTCTTCGATTTATTCTCCAAATCCTATGATTGCATTTATTGTTTCATCGACTCATAAAAAATAAGCTGCAATATTCTCATATTCCTTCATCTTAAGTTGTTCGAACTGACCTCTATAAGTTTGAAGCTTTGTTTCTTTGACTTTTGAATCTCCTTCATAAATATTTTGAAGCTTGTCCCAAATCTATTTAGCGGATTTACAATGTGCAACTTTGGTGAAGACCATTCATAAGTGAATTTGTGGCTTTGGAATTATTCTGACCGAGTTTCACTGTTTTATCATTTGTTGGCGGAACTGCTGGTACTGTGTATACATCTACAATTTATTTTCAAATTTCAAATCCCTATGCATGTATATATGTCTTCATCCTTATGTTCCAAAATGCATACTTTTGTCTATTAAACTGTAGTATTCCATTTTTATACAAGTTGTTGCTCTCTATGATCTACCTTTCAGTGGTTCAACTAATTTCTTAAGGGATCTGCTCTGATACTAATTGTTGGATTACTAAGAGGGGGGGTGAATCAATAATAGAGAAATTTAATCCTTTTTCTCCAAAAATACAAGTGTTATAGCAATGTAGCATTATCATACAATAGTTACTGAATAAATAAACAGTGAAAAAATGAACAATCATACACATCCACAGTACACTAGTGTTTTTACGTGGAAACCCAAAGTGGGAGAAAACCACATAATGTTTTTTCTTGTATGTATTGAAGAATTACATTCATTGGAAGCACCAACTTCCTTTGTTTTCTAGCACCAACTTCAGTGGTTAAAATAATTTCTTAAGGAATCTTCTCTGATACCAATTGTTGGATTACTAAGAGGGGGGTTGAATCAATAATAGAGAAACTTAATCCTTTTTCTTCAAAAATACAAGTGTTATATCAATGTAGCATTATCATCCAATAGTTACAAAATAAATAAACAGTGAAAAAATGAGAAATCACACACATACACAATACACCGATGTTTTTACGTGGAAACCCAAAGTGGGAGAAAACCACATAAATCTTTTTCTTATATGTCTTGAAGAATTACATTCATTAGAAGCACCAACTTCCTTTGTTTTCTAGCTGCTACTGGAAGGAGGCTCCAACCCCCTAGTTTCTCAAGCTATAACCTAGGTGAAGCTCCAACTCCCCAATTCTCTGGCTACAACCAAAAGGAGGCTACAACCCCCTATGTTTTTCAGATACAACCGGAAGTTGGATACAACCACCTATCCTTGCCCCCTCCAACCGCCCTGAAATATAAATGTCAAATGTAGACAACCTGTCACTGTCACTAAATCAACCACTTCCACTATCAACCTGTCACTGTCACTGAATCAACCACTGCCACTGTCAACCTGTCATTGTCAACCTGTACCAATAACCTGTAATGACATGTACCAATAAAATTGCACAAAACAACCTGTACCAATGACCTGAACCAACATGTACCTGCATCAACCATGCATCAACCTTGACTCATCAAGATGTACAAACATCATCAACTATACACCTCATGTATGTGCCAACTCATCAACTATACACCTCATGTATGTGTCAACTTGTCAACTACTTTTCTCAACTATGTACCCAACATGTACCTCAACCATATACCAAAGGCATACACCAATATAACCATCAAAAGTTATCTAACAATTCATCACTCTATCCATAAACCAAATACCATAAACCATTACATCAAACCACATGCCACAAACTCACTGTTATGTAGCCTCAAGCTAAACCAACAACTTCAACAACACATCACAACTAAAATACCAATACCCATAGGCCAAATACCAACAACAAAATACCAATTGTATCCCTTAACAAATCTGATATATGCAATAACATTGAACATCCAATACCATCTCAAGAGATAAACCATAGCTCACAAAACATACCTCAAACAAGATGTGCCATATCTCTCATAAATAGACCCCAACAATGTTGTTGCCGCACTTTTTTTGTCGTGATTTTTCTGTCACACTTTTTCTGCCGTGATTTTTCAGGCACACTTTTTCTGCCACATCTTTTCTACTGCGATTTTTCTGCCGCACTTTTTCTGTTGCGATTTTTCTGCCGTGATTTTTCTGTCACACTTTTTCTGCCATGATATTTATGCTGTACTTTTTCTGCTGCGATTTTTCTGTCGCACTTTTTCTGACATAGTTTTCTTATCGCACTTTTTCTACTATAGTTTTCCTCCGCACTTTTTCTACCGCATTTTTCCTGCCGCACTTTTTCTGCTGTAATTTTTCTCTATCAATAATACCTGCCCAAATAACCTTTCACAAAAATATATATTCAATGATATTCAAGTGTGATTAAAATGAGATAGCCTTGCCTCTTATTTATACTTTCATGTAGCTTCCTCAAGGGGTTATCTTTTAACCATCTTAACCCACTTTCCTTATTTTAGGGTTAACCAAATTCTAACCACTTGTCCACTTAGTAATTTATCCATTAACTTTATTATTTAAATAATTTCTTTTGTATCCACTTTGACTTATAGTACACTCATCACTTCACTTTATTATTTACTTTCTAAAATCTCTTAAACCACTTTTCTTATTTTAGGGAGTTCTCCATTAACTTTATTATTTAAATAATTTCTTTTGGATCCTGTTTGACTTATAGTACACTCATCACTTCACTTTATTATTTAAATAATTTCTTCTTTGCAAACACTTTGACTACTTTGATCTTTTAGAGCTTCTATATGACTTATGAGGGTTCTCCAACTTCACATGGCCATAACTCTCTAACCATGAGGATTTATGTGACGTTCTACATATTACCGGAAATGGAATAACATGTACTATCCATATGGAATAGTCTTACCTAAAAATATATCAAAAATCATACCATTATCCATCAAACAAACTTGGGTCCATTACCCAAACCTTTGTGGTATCAGAATTCGCTACCGAACTTTCTTCAAGGGTTGACATCAATGAAAACCAACCTAATTAATCAACATGGCCCACATATATACAACCCCTTCTAACAGTGGACACTCTGACTCTTGAGATGTGCACTATGTGAAATCACGTTCATAGACATATTGAAGAATCCCAACAACAAGCTCAGCATGTGCCCCTATAGGGTAGGGATACTCAGACTCAGGTAGTCGATAAAATGGGTCAGGATCCCTCAGTTTCCCTACATGCCTCCTACCCAACCCCACAGAAGCTAAGCGACGATGAATCCACTCCTCCATCCGCCCATTTGACTCCTTCACTCAGCTAGGACCTCCGCATATGACGACCAAAATATCAACATCAATAGATTCCCTATGACGCCAATTATTGCTCCAACAACAACTCCATTTCGAGGCCCTTCACAATGTTGACCACCTCTGCCGACAGCTTGGGGCCAATGAACCACTACGAGTTCCTACTTCACGTCCATTACCTTCCATCATGAATCCCTATACCCTCGCTCATATTCTTCCCATATACCCCCCCTCCTTATTTACTATCGATGCTCAGTGTGGTGGTATCCCTTTGGGTTTGATCCCTACCCCTCTCATACAATAATGTACCACCACATTACTCTCTGAATTAGGTGAGCGCAACGAGTGGTTGGAGTAGGTCCATGTGCAGTTACAACTACAACATCAAATTGATATCGTCGTTCACACCTAGGCACATGAACAATACCAACAAGAATCACAGGTGTATCAAGTATTGCAAAGGAAAGACGTTGTTGAAAAGAAGTACACACAACCACATAGGCTCAGCACGTCGAGCTCCATGCTTCTTTCAACATCCTATTGGGAATAGTGGATGACCTATATTCCATGATTCCTACGACCTCTACCCCGAGAGGTGACACTTCCCCAGGTCTGAATCTCTCCACAGTAAAGGGTCACTTACAACATATTGAATTACAACTAGTTGGAAATAATCATCCATTGATTCATACTACCTCATCCACCTCGACCTTCCCCACAATCATTCAAACAACACAATCAATGCTCCACTCCAACCAATTGAAGGTGCAATATTTTTCCTGGTGGGTGGACTACGACTTTTCCCTTTGGACTCATCTGTTGACTCCACCTGAAGTCCCCACCATTGTCGAATGAATTATAGTAGTCGAACTTGAAGTCACACAACAAAATAAAGATGTCACTTTACTCCCTCCTTTGGAGTGCTTCATTGTGATGCAGGCTATTGCTACCAGAACCAAAGACATTATTGTCGCCATAGCAGACCACCAAACTAGATTTGATATAATTTTAGGTGTAGTTGATACCACCTTGAATCTCTTTACCCAATTGTTGGACGTGTTGGCTACTGCCATCCCCTTGATTGACCATCTCAACAACACATATCTCATGGCTCCGATAGTGACAACTACAGATGTAGAATCAACTATCCAAATTACACATGCACTTCAAGAGACACATTCTAAGCATGAACGTCAGTTTTTGGAATTCTTGCAAGGCCTCAAGGCCACCGTGTCTTCTGTCATGGAAATCATTCCCTAAGGTCGTTAGCTTGAGGATGAGCTAAATAATAGTGGGGGGGGCATGTTGCCACCCAAATTTTCAGGTTAAGTTTTGTGTTCGCACATCAAGGGAGTACTTCGTGCCCATTTTACAAGTTTTGTGCACACCTGAGTAAGTGCGCAAGGACTTCCATAAAGTGTGAATCGGACCAGGTTTTGTTAGCAGAGAAAAAAACATAAAGACTACCAAATGTGCATCGATATGAGTTTTTCAAGTTACAACAAAAACCAAGAAAATGCTTGCTGGAAGAAAGAAAGGAATCATCGAGATATATCCCCGAATGATTAGTGCCAACAACATACGAAGACATGGGGTGGATAAAAGAGGAGTTGATTAGGAAGTTAAGATTTCCCTTGATGCAGAAGGACTATGCAGAGCTCTTGCAAGTATCTGAAGTGTGTAAGGCAGTTGGATCAGACAAGCAAGTGGAGAAGAATAGAAATGGACAGTGTTCCCCAACAACGAAGGATATAAAAAGGAGCTTTAATATTAGATAGAGTGTTGGATTAAGTTGGCTACATTCTTAAGGATTCGATGAGAATAATTTCAGCGAGTTTGAGATTTTCAAGTTAGCTACCAATGTTGAGCTCACAATCACTCTGAGCCTACTGCAATATTGTAATGTCCTTGAATATATTCCTGCATTTTGATATGTCTGGGTCCTAAGGCAAGGAAAATGGGGCATTCTATGTATTTCCTCTATTGATCTAATGATGATTTGAGATTTCAAGATTGGCTATTGCTCCACACAATATATAGCTTTATTATGATGGAATGATTCCAGTAATGAATATATTGGAGTTCTAATCTATTATGTGTCTGTTATGAATGGTTGGAATGTGGATGTGTAGTGTGTTCAATCTTAGTTCTTAATAAAGTATCCAATATGAGTTATATGGATTCCAGTTGCAGTAGTGTTCAATATGTTTAATGTTTAATCCTTCATCACTGACACAAGACCTTATGGTCTCTGTGATCCTCTTTGCATCTCATTGGATATTTTCCTTAGCCTTGGCTGAGGATTGATATGTCGGTGCTTAGGGGTTTTGTTGGACACACTCCGGATGAACCTTGGGATTAAACCACCCCAGTGTTAGAAAGGTCATCATATGCGCAAGCGTGAACCGAAACGATGACTAACAACCCAACTATCAATAAAATATAAGAGAATACACCAAAAAAGTGTGTATATATATACACACTTTTTGGGCATATTCTTCTATATTTTATCTCTAAATAGGAAACAACGATTCAGAAACCCAATGCGCACAAGATGGAGACCATCCACCATCTCATCGAGGAGGGAAAGACAAGATCCCTCATATGGCTTAGATGTATTCTCTCTCTTGACTATGGGTCCAACTATTTGTCAACCATAATATCTTTCATATCTCATAAGAAGGCAATTATATCCTCATCACTGAATTCTTTTCCCTGATTTATTAGAGGGTTTTAGTATTTACCATAAAGTAAAAATCCTACTTCCATCACTATTACAGGTCAGTCCCACCAATATATGGCTATAATGATATGAAATTTATGTTGGAGTTGGTGCTTCTCGTGTACGAGCACTTTACAAAGGAGCAAGAGAAAATGCACCTGCTATTGTTTTCATTGATGAGTTGGATGTGGCTGGGAGACAATGTGGTTCTTTTAAAATTTATATTCCCAATCCTAGTCTTATTGGTCGAATTGAGATTTTCAAGGTCCATGCACAGAAGATGATACCAAAAGGAATGGTTGGAGCCTAGGAATACTAGTGGTATGATTCAGCATGAGAGTTTGACACTCAAGCGATGATTTCAATGTAGGAAAGAATTGTTACATTTCAACCATTATTAATAATTAATTATTTTACGCTATTAATATCAATACCTTATGTTATTAGTCGCCGCTGAAGGTGTAGAGGGACTATATCAATCGATAATTCATTGAATTCATATTAATATGTCCTTTGACTATAAATTTTCGCATCATCTGTATTGTTCGTACTATAGAAGAAAAAACATTATTTTTAATATAATTAAAAAAACCTTATATGTCATCGTCTCATTGGAGAATACATTAGAGGTATTATTGTCAGCTTCGTTGTTCCCAATGTTGTAAATGTTTAGATATTCAAATTTTTAAGATTAGACGCTCTTTTTTAATTTTTATAACATTTTAACTGAAATGTTTACATACCGAAAGTTCTGAGCATCGACATTATTTTTTAATGTTTTTATTATTATAAGTCCCTGCCGAAGGCGTAGAGGAACTATAGCGATCGATAAATCATTGAATTCATATTAATATTCCCTTCTATTATTATTTCTATTTGTATTGAAATGTTTACATACCGAAGGTTTAGAGCATTGACACTTTTTTTGAGGTACTTGAATAGGCCTAACAACTTAAATGTTTACATAGCGTGAGGTACTAAAACAAGACTGACAACTTAAATGTTTGCATACCGCGAGGCCCTTAAACAACCTGACAACCTTAAATGTTTACCTAAATGGGCTTCTTAGAGTACATTTTTCCTTGAATTTTTCCATACAATATTGTTGTCCACTGCCAGTTGCATAACCATGGTATGTTTCATACTTCTTCTATGCTTGGAATGCAATTTAGTCATCGTTGAAGATACATATATTGTTTAATATTTCGGTGGGTGCTTCTTGTTCGTTGGTTCGTTAGTTGTTGCTTGTTGTTGTTTGGTTCAAATTTTCAAGGTTGAGGACCTGCGACGGTGGTTGGAATTGTTGGTGCTTGTTGCTTGCTTTTGTTTACTTCAACTTTGCAGGGTTGGGGTCCTGCATGCGCAGTTGGAAGTATTTTTTTTTTTACTTTGTGGGGTCTAGGTGTTGCACCCACAATTCAACCTACGCTTCTATCGTTCATCGTTTCAAAGTAATTTTAGATGCCATAATTTCATTTCTTTTTGTTCTTTGTTTTTCATTATTTGCAGTTTGCAAGTAAGAGTGTTTGATTATTTATATTGGCATGCTTGTCATATGTTTCTGGTTCCTTCTGTGCTTGGGTTGCAGTTTGGTAATCATTAGAGATACATATGTTGTTTACTCGTTTAGTGGTTGTTGCTTATTCGTTGCTTCTTTGGTTCATTGGTTGCTTCTTGTTGTTGTTTGGATCAAGTTTGCGAGTTTGAGGTCTTGGGGTTGCAGTTGGGTCTGTTTGTGCTTGCTCGCTAGTTTGTTGTTTGTTGTTTTATTTTTTTTTACTTCAGCTTTGCAGGGTTGGGGTCCTGTGCTGACAGTTGGAGCTGTTTTTTTTGCACTTTACGGTGTTCAGGTCTTGCACCCACAAGTGGACCTGTGGTTTTGTCATTTTCCATGTCTGGCGAAGTCAAGATCTGGCACATGTCCCGTGCCCGCCTATCCTGCTCTTAAATTTTTCTCCAGTTCTTTTCCTAGGTCTGGACCATACCTATATGTCTTTGAAAAATGTTATTGTAGAAGAAAAGGATATTGAGATGGTGCTAGAAAGAGTGGTGTTTCATGGATTGCAAATTGCAGTATTCAGTTTCTATGTTGTTTAGCATGCAACATTGATAACATAATGAATGTGTTCTCAAATGCATCACACCATTTAGATTTGGACGAAACCATTATCATTATAGGATACTTCAGTGTTGACATGATACAAAATAGTGGCATAACAAATAATTGGACAACTACATGTGTAATTACAATGTTTGTTGTCTTTTTGTTAAGATAAAACATGTGCAAAATGCACTTATTAACCATATATGGTGAAATGTGCCCATATCACAATAACACCTCTTTATCATGTACACAGACTGGTGTGACCATGATACAATTTGTCTTGTACTTGAAATATGAGATGTACACCAAAGATACTGCAAAATTATATTTCCATGTCTCAAAGCATATCTGGATACTTTGCTATAGAAAACCAAAATCATTTAGCTATGGCCATGCAATTTATTAATGTTTTCTGGATTGTAATATATTTTGCGCAGGAAAAACTTTATATAATTACAACCATGGATGGAGAAAAGCAAAGGTTCATGTTTCTATCTATCTTTTATTCTATTCGCTGATTTTCATTTAGTGTATGTACATATTACTTGTTCTCCCCTACATATCAGATTCCATTCATGTTCATTGTATTTTGTGCGTTCCCACATTGAAACAAACAGAATAAATGGAGAAAATGAAGGAGTCTTTACCGCAGGTGTGGAAGAGGAGATACAAAGGTACATGCTTGTATTGTTAATTCATATTCCATTGTTTTGTATTTCATTTAATGTCTGTATATGTGTTCACCCAATTTATTGTATGTAGATATTGTGTATCTTCCTACATAATAACTTATCTTCATGTCCTTTGTATTTTTTGTGCCACTACATTGAAATAAATAGAACTCTGTTTATTTTTTTTACATGTCTTCTTGCATACCAACTTCCTTCATGTCCATTGTAATTTTCTACATTGCTGCATTTAAACAAACATAGTGGCTAGAGAAGACGATGGACTCTTTGTTGCAAATGTAGAGGAGGAGTTACAAAGGTGCATGCCTCTACTCTTATTTCATATTCCAATGTTTAGTATTTCATTTATTGTATGTATATTTGTTCTACTTGTTCTGCTGCTTTGCACCTATTTTAATGTATGTTGATACTACGTATCTTTCTACATAGTGACTTATCCTCATGTGAATTGTATTCTCTTTGCTACTACATTTAAATACATAGAATTGTATTTCTTTCTTTTACATGTCTTTCTAGATACTAACTTATCTTCATGTCCATTGTATGTTCGGCGTTGCTACATTGAAAGAAACAAATTGGTTGGACAGGGAGATGAATTCTTATATGCCACATCAGAGGGGGCTATAGTACTATCTTCGAAAAGGCATACAAACTGTGCTAGTAAATAAAACAAAAAAAACAGGTGGCTGTGTATAATATTGGACTAGAAAACGATGATTTGGAAAAAATGGGCCTTTGTTGAGACTTTGTTGGCACAATGGTAGACCTGAGGTTCACTCCAAGAGCGCACCAACAAGCCCTATCTACTGGCCCTTTCAGAAACACTTGCGAAGCAGATGCAGTCTCACCCGAAGCATCTATGAGGGGGTTGCAGGACAGAGATGTCTACAACCAGGGGAATATCAAGTGGGTCTAGTAGAACAACAATGCAATATGCACCTATCACTTATCAAGCTAGATCTCTCCTGCACAGTTATAGATCTGATCTAACACAACAATGTAAATAACAAGATAACAACAACAGATATCAAAGCAGCAATCACACATACACAACACGAGATATACGTGGTTTACCCTCTCTCTAGGGCTACGTCCATAGAACTATGCTTGTAATTCATTAAGGTAAAGCATACAGTTCTTGTTTGTGCTCTCAGCTAGCATATCTTCTTTCTTCTCTCTCTTTCTCTCCCCTCTCCTATGGACCTAGCTGCAGGACTTGATCTCTGCACACAGCTGAAGATCTTACAATACTAGAAGGCTCTCTCTCTCTTAGCACTTCTCTCTCTCAATACAACAATCTCTCCAACAATAGATCTGGATAAACAAAAATATCATGTTAATACTCAATGACCAACTCGACCCATGTCTTCTTGACCTTTATTTATACATTACAATACCTCACCGACAGCCTTAGGTCGAAACCTAAGTTCCAAAACCCTAGATACCAAAACCCTAGGTGTCTAAAACCTTAGGTCATCTTGACCCGCTTTTTCCAAGCTTCTCCAGCTTGCCTTCCCTTCCTTCTCACACGGTGCTCCAAAGCATCCAATGGTGGATTTTTCCACTTGAGTTTTACTTGATCCATCTTCCTTGTTGATCTGTCATCCTCGATCTCCTCATCCAACAACTTGCTTTTCCACACTTCACTCCATATTTTCTGCTCTTCTGCTCACTTCGACCCAGCGACAATCACCGTGTCTCCCGCGAAGCTCGATTTTTACCTTTTCTTCCTTGTACTTCTCTTCCTTCAATAACTAAGGGCCAACATGCCCCCAACACTCACTTTTGACTCGTCCCAAGGCACTTCAGATCTGGTTCCTCTATTTTTCTTTGACTTGGTCTGCGCAGTGCAACCTTTGCTTTCTTCTTTGTGCCTCCTCTCCCTTCTTGTGAATATTGTCTTTTTTGTGTTTGGTACCCAGTTCCAAATGCACCTAGTACCTAGACCCTTTTCTCCTTGCTTCTATGGAGAGCTGCGAGGTAGCTGGTTGTCATAGTACAACTTTAGCCGACTCCCATTCACCAATCCTTCCTTCCATTTTCCATTCAATGTCTTCAACTGCGTAGCTCCTCCTTCTGTAACATAGGCGATATCATATGGTCTTAGCCAATGCGTTCTGAACTTCCCAGGGTGTTTTATAAATTTACTATCATACACCAGCACTAAGTCACCTTGCTTGAATGCCTTCTTCTTGATGTGCCTGTCATGATAGGCCTTCTCTCTTTCCTTTTGAACTTGTCGATGGAACCCAATAATGAATCTGTCTTCTTCYAGTTCAACCAATTGTTCAAGCCTCTCGCAAACAAYGCCAGTATCATCCATGTCTGTAAATGCAATATTCCATCGGGACAACAACTTCAAGACCATAAACCAACTTGAAAGGGGTCTKCATTGTTAATTTCTTGCAAGTGGTTCTATAGGCCCATAGTACTGCAGGTACTCTTAGATCCCAGYCATCCCTATTAACACTRCAATTTTTTGTCAATGTTGTCTCCAAGATCTTATTGAATGCTTCAACTGCTCCATTTTCTTGTGGATGGTAAGGTCTGCTCTTCTGATGGTGGACTGCAAATTCTTCAGTCATGGATTCAACTGTATTATTGATGAAATGTGTGCCTTTATCACTCATAAGGATTTTGGGGCATCCAAACCTGGTTATTATGTCATCAAATATAAAACGCGCAACTGTAGTTGCACTATAGTCCTTGACTTCTTTGGCCTCAACCCATCTGGTTAAGTATTCTGTCACAGTAATGATATACCTTGCTCTTGTGCATTTCCCTGGTGGGTTTATAGGTCCCATGAATTCAATGGACCACTTTTCAAATGCTTGTAGGGTCATCTAAGGTGCTAATGGAATTTCATCTCATTTGGATGGTTTCCAAACTCTCTGGCATACATCACAGACTCTAACATAATCCTTAGCATATCTGTGTAAGGTAGGCCACCAAAGGCCAGCTCGCAGGACCTTCTACACAGTCGCTCTCCCTATGTAATGTCCTCCTGCGATGCCTTCATGAGCTTCTGCAAGGATCAATGGTCGCTCTGTCTCCATAACACATCTTCTTAGTATCTCATCAGGTCCGAGTTTATATAGCTGACCAGTTATAAGTGAAAAGTCTGCAACATGCACCACGAGTTGTTTCTTATGGGGAATTGTATACTCACTAGGTTCCATTCCTGTTGACAGGAACTAGACTATGTCTGCAAAGTGCTCATCAATATTCCTAATTGCGAGTAGTTGTGCATCCGACAGTGTATCCTCCAAACTAGTGGGTTTTCTCCATGTTACAATCTCGAAAAGTGGTTGAGACCCTTGTTCATTCTTCCTAGATTAATTATGATTTCAAAATAATATTCTTGAAACAATAGAATCCATCTACATATCCTCCCCCCCAAAATTGGATTGTTGACTAGGTAATTCAACACAGAGTGATATGTGAACATTTTAAAGTGTCCTCCCAACAAGTAGTGTCGAAATTTTTGCAGTGCATACACCATGGCTAATCCTTCTCTTTATGTAGTGGTATAGTTAATTTTAGTTGTATATAGCTTCCTTCTAGTGAAAGATAATGGATGGTCGATATCCCCTTCTCCAGGATGTGCCAGTACTGCTCCTAATGCAATAGAAGATGCATCGGCATGCACATGAAATTCCTTGTTCCAATCTGGAAAAACCAGAATGGGCACAGTGACCATCTTCTATTTCAGTGTGTCGAAGCTTTGATGGCATTCGTCTGTCCAGCTGAACTGATAGTCCTTCTTCAACAACTTCTCCATCGGTGTTGTGATTTGAGCATATCCTTTAATAAATTTCCTGTAATATCCAGTATGTCCTAGCGCAGTGCGCAGTTGTTTGACTGAAGTAGGTGGTGGAAAATCAAATATAACTGCAATCTTTGATGGATCAACCAACAATCCATGCTTGCATACAATATGGCCTAATAATACTCTGAATGGTGAGAAGAAGATGCACTTCTTCAGATTTAAAGAAATTTGACACTTCCTGCATTTATCCAACATTAGCCTTAGACATTCAATATGATTTTTCAACAAACTAATCACAGTCCAGTCATCAAAATAGGCTTCTAAAAATTTATGCAAAAATTCTTTGAACGCTTCGACCACTACCCTGGAAAAGATGGTTGGGGCATTCTTCAATCCGAAGGGCATTACTATATATTGGTAGGATCCCCATTCTATGGAAAATGTAGTCTTGTGGTGGTCCTCCTTGGCAATCCGGATCTGATGGTATCCTGAAAATCCATCTGTAAAAAAATATACCTCCCGGCCTCCCACATTGTCTAATACTTCATCAGTGAAAAGTGTAGGGAAAGGATCATGCAGACAAACATCATTCAACTTCTTGAGGTCCACACATATCCTGATTTATCTTGTCTTCTTTTCTTCTACTACCATAGGGCTGATCCACTCTGACTCTTCGACAGGTTCAATAATCCCTGTTCCAGCATTTTGTCGAGCTCAGTCTTCACTTTTTCCTTGTATTTTAGGTTCAACTTGTAAGGTATTTTATTGATTGGATTTGCATTTGGTTTCAAAGGTATTATCATCTCTCCCATAGGTCCTTTTATACCCTTCATATCAATGAACTTGGTTGGAAACAAGTCCTGATATTCGTGCAACAATTCTATAATCTTGTCAATGGTGGCAACATCCCAGTAATCTCCAACATTGGCAAGCTTCGATGTCTCCTATGTCCCAATGTTGAACTTTTTTATCTTGATGGGCTAACCAATAAATGGTATCTCAACTCCTGGTCCTTCCACATATCTTTGGCCTTCTGTTTCAGTGATGTTTACCTTCCTGGGATTGTCATCATCATCGACATTGATGTTGTAGCAACTTTTCAATTTCTGGAGAGGCGTAGTCCATTCGTCCTCTTCTTTTTCCATAGGGAGGCTGGATGCCACCTCGAATACCTTCTGTCTCATGATCTGCAATTCTTGGTCTACTGAAGGATATTCACTTTCAAAGAAAAAGGTGGTTACAAAGTTTTGAATCATACCTTCCCAATATGTAGTGACGAGGCATAGTTCCGCTTGAAGGTACCAATTGATAGGGGTCGTGTCTAGTGTGTTAATGAATCTATGCACCCATTGTTCTCAAGGGATGTCACTCTAGGCCTCTTCGTAGCTTCGCACATGGTCCTTTGGGAAACTTTGACTTGTGTACCTTACTTCGCAGCTTACTGCTTGTGCTGAGAACCGTGTTGTCATCAAGGTTCGACATTGTGTCGAGTCTGTGATGTTTCCTTTATGCATTCCCCATCATATTGTTGGTGTGGCTTTCAGGGCCTCATCCATAGCCAAAATCCTCTGTTGTGCTGATACAATTCCTTCAAATTTCATCAATAAGGATTCTAAAAGATTCAGACCATCGAAGGTAGGTAAGTTACTTATGGTTGTACCAATCCAACGAACCTCTCTGGTCAGTTGAGCACATCTCCTTGTGGATACTTAATAAATATGGTTCTACCATCTCTCCAACACTTCTTATGAATTTGATGAACACACGTTGTCAGTTCGCCAACTCAGATTCCCATCAGCTGTAGGGTTGATGTAATCATGTTGTCTAGTTGTCAGCTTGTAGATGTTTTCCAGTTTATATGCATGATCTTCTTCTCTGATAGGATCTGTATATCGAGGACCCTCATATGGATCTAAAGGTGCAATGACCTGAAGGGCATCTCTTTCAAATTTCATACGCCTCTTCTTTAGGTCGACAACAGTAGAATTGTTGAAGGCCTAGTCAATTCCTAACAATGCAGAATAAGAGCAGTTATCATCAACAATTTCAATCACCTCAAAATCTGCAAATGTTCTAACTCCATCGATGTCCACAGGGACATGTTCCAAGAATCCAAATGGGCTGATAGATTTTTGATTATCCATGTGAAGCTTGATAGGGGAATAGATCAGTTTGGGTTTTCCCATTAGTGCCCACATTTGCTTCGTCATGACATTGACCTCTGACCCTAAGTCGAGGACCACATAGTCTATATCATACTCTCCTATCTGAGCATTCAAGTGTAATTATTTATTTGTATTTCTCTTCTTACCAATTTGGTGTACTTCCCTATTCAGTAAGGGGTCTACTTTCCCTATCTCATACTATCTGATTAAGTTTTGTAATTCTTGTACAACATTTTCATCCTGAATCAACTTAATACAAGTGTATAAAAATTCGATGAGCTTACTTACTTCTTTTCCCTCCTTTTGTGAAGCCGACTGATCAAATGTGTGAGGCATTCCATATTCTCTTATTTATGTTTGTCTCTTTGATGAAGATCCTTGATCTCCCTTGAATTATTTTCTTGCCTCCTCAAATATCTGTCTTTCTTTCTTAGCATTGAACGTTGGGGTCTTCTCCAGAGATTTCCTTACTCTGAGGCCTTCTACAATCTTACCTTGGGATGCTCTGTCTTCTCCTATAGTAGTGCCTCCTCGAGTGATAACAATGACTCTAGGGTTTGTTCCACGAGGTTCAACATATATTAGTTGTACTTGTGGGTTCTACTGAGGTCCTCATCTTTCCTGAAGCTTCGCTAGAAGTACAGGGCAGTCCTCAATGACATGCTCAAAGAAGTTGCAATAAATGCAAGTGGTACAAGGGTTATGACAGTCCCTTGCTAGATGTCCTAGCTGTGCACAGTTATAAAAGATTATTTGTCCTCGCCCTCGACCCATACCTCCTCCTCCTCCTCCTCCTTTGAATCCATCGTGAGGATTGAAGTTTCCTCTTCTCGGGGAGTTATATTGTGCATTGTTTCCTTCTTGATGTACTTCGCCTTGGATCTTGTATACATCTCTTGACCTTTTATGCATGAGTTCATAGGCCCTAAAGTATCTATCATCATGCCCTACTGAATTACAAAAGGTGCATTATAGGTTTGCAGGTGTCTGAACATACTTCTGCATGTGATATCACTCACCAAGGCGATGTCGATTTCTACATACTTCGCACCAGGGTAATGTGACTTGCTTCAAAGGGATCAGAGCTCCTGAAGCCAAATATTCGTGAAACATGGGACAATGCTCCCTGTCATGGACTTCTTATTTGCATCTGATACACCAGATGTCTTCCCTTTTGTCTTTTCCTTTTTCCTTCTTCATATCCTCGACCTGCAGAGACAAACTAGTCAGTTGGCTCAAGATTTGAATCATACTTGAGATAGACTCTCCCATGGGGGTTGATTCGAGCTTCATGGCGATCTCCAATTCTTTTTCCTGCGAGGAAATATTTTGTTGCATCAGTGGAACTCTGATATGTGGTAAAATATCAGTGATAAACCATTCTTTGTTCTTCTCATCCAGGATCTTGAAAGTTAGTCAGCCTGTCAGGGTCTTGAATCTCTGATCAAACTCCCATACAGGTTCGACTACCTTCTGCTTGATCTCCTTCATCTTTGTAATACATTGTGACTCTGACTTAGGTTTCTTAAACTCTACAATCAACACGTTCTTGATCTCATTCAGTTTTTTAGGCCGCGCAAGTCCTTGTACAAGCTTCATGTACCATCTCAGCGTACGATCCCTTAACATAGTGCTAAATTGGTTTCTTTTAACAGCTTCATCGGTGATGTTTTTAATGTTCCATACAGCCTCACACATGAACCAGTGCTGATTAGGATCTTCAGATCCATCTCCTTTAAATATAGGGAGCGTCATCTCATCTTCCATGGAGTTGCCTATATTTCCTGTCTGAGTAGATGTTGAACTACTAGTAATAGTCCTCTGAGGACTCTGGTGCTTTTGAATATTCTGATTACTTAGTGTTTCTGAAACAACAGGAGGATTGATATTACTTACTTTAGTGGTCTGCACAGTTCTTGATGTTTTTGGCTTGTCCCGGTGAAGTTCTTTAGCGGCTTCTTCCTCTGCCCTAGTGGGTTCTGAGTGCTCTTCATCTGTCAGATCCGCCTCTTCTCCACTGTAGAAACCCTCTTCCCCCTAGTTTTTCTTAAACAAGTTCTCAAGGTGAATCCCTCTAAATACTTTTCCACTGTGCATTTGTCCAGCTTTTGTGTCACTGTCGCTGTCTGAATTCCTGAACATTATCCTTTTCAGATCCCATTGGTCTACTATATCTTCAAGATATGGTTTTCATGCAAGAGCATCTTGATTCTTAACTTCAAAAAATGAAAAACTTTCCCTCTGGGTCCTTTGAAAAAGTATCTCTCGGCTTGGTTATACGACTCTACTCTGTCAACAACAAATTCGGTGATATACCCTCCAATGGTACTATCAAACCAGTTATCTACCGCTCTGGATATGACGTTATCAACTCTCTTAACCTTCTGGATCAACGTCAACGTCCAAACTACAAGAGGTCTAGATCTAATCTCAAACTGGGTATCAGCTAACCTAGCCAACCATTCGTGTAGCTCTTGATGGATTTCTCCAAAGAAGATCTCGTGAATGTCGGTGACGATGCATCTTTGTAGCCAATCTTCAGTACTCAACTTAGGGTTTTGTTTTGGGCTTCCACAAAGTCCCTCTCTTTATCCTCTATCCACTTTTGAATCTTTGTCTTCGATGGGAACCACCTTAACATTCCCTTACACAGATTTTGGTCCCAGCAACGGAACCATTTGTTGGCACAGGGGTAGACCCGAGGTTCACTCCAAGAGAGCACAAACAAGCCCTAGCTACTGGCCATTTTGTCAACCCCTGCAAAGCAGATGCAGTCTCACCCGAAGCAACTATGAGGGGGTTGCAGGACAAAGATGTCTACAACCAGGGGAATATCAAGTGGGTCTAGTAGAACAATAATGCAATATGCACCTATCACTTATCAAGCTAGATATCTCTTGTACATTTATAGATATGATCTAACACAACAATGTAAATAAAAATATAATAGAAATAGAGATCAAAGAAACAATCACACATACACAACATGAGATATACGTGGTTCACCATCTCTCTAGGGATACGTCCACAGAACTGTGCTTATAATTCATTAAGGTAAAGCATACAGTTCTTGTCTATGCTCTCAACTAGTAGATCTTCTTTCTTCTCTCTCTTTCTCTCCCCTCTCCTGTGCACCCAGCTGCAGGACTTGATCTCTGCACACAGCTGAAGATCTTACAATACCATAAGGCTCTCTCTCTCATCACTTCTCTCTCTCAATATAATAATCTCTCCCACAATAGAGCTGGATCAACAAAAATATCATGTTAATACTCAATGACCAACCTGACCCAGGTCCTCTTGACATTTATTTATACATTACAATACCTCATCGATAGCCTTAGGCTGAAACCTAAGTGCCAAAACACTAGATACCAAAAACCTAGGTGTCTAAAACCCTAGGTCAACTTGACCCGCTTTTTTCGAGCTTCGCCAGCTTGCCTTCCCTTTCTTTCTCGCGCAGTGATCCAAAGCATCCAATGGTGGATTTCTCCACTTTCTGAGTTTTCCTCGATCCATATTCCTTGCTGATATGTCATCCTCGATTTCCTCGTCCAACGACTTGATTTTCTGCACTTCACTCCATCTTTTTTGCTCTTCTGCTCACTTCGACCCAGTGACAGTCACTGTGTCTCCCATGAAGCTCTCTTTTTACCTTTTCTTCCTTGTACTTCACTTCCTTCCATACCAAGGGCCAATAGACTTCCTGCTTTCAAACATTTCCCTCCCCATTTCTAATTTTCCCACTTTCTATTATCCCTTGTTTTCCCCCTCTTCTATACTTAACCGAATTCCCCTTCGTTTTTCTCATCTACTTTCTCTTTCTGGTTTCTTTGCTTGGTCGTATTTCCAAAAATTTCTAGGTTTGTGGGTTGGTGGACTCACGGGTTCACATTTATACTCATGCTTCTATATCACGACTCCAACCGACCATTTCCTGATTCCATACTTAGCCACTTTTTCAAACGCAGGTTACCAGGCTGGCGGGTTCAAGATTTCACCTCTAGATTCAGAGGTTCCATGATATACATATTGGACGTTGTACTCCCCCATCATGCCCTATTTACTATTACACATTTTTGCAGTCAAAAAATCTGAGGCATACAATTTGATCGTCGGGTCCACATGTTTCCTGAGTATCCCTTGACACCCTATTTTGTATTCCATCTCCTTCGACCCTGTATGTGAGATTCAAAACAATTATGGACAATATAAAATGCATATTCTTATTCAATCCTTTTGATGTTCATATACACATGCTTGCATCAGAAAAAGTTGGACTAGTGACATGGCCATGAGCATTCAATCATCGCAAACATCAACAGACCGACAATGCCAAAGGTAAATATGCATATATTTTGTTCCTCATATGTTTACTAAACAAATATCCTCAACTATTTATTCATCTATGTCATGGTAAATATGATAATGTCATCTACAACACATACTTTGCAGTTCACAAAAAGTATCAACGAGTGTAAGTTGAAAAACTAAGAGGTTTGGTTGCAAAACTTTGGCTTCATACTTTATCCAAGTTATGTGTCTACTTGTACATTTATGCCAGGAAAAAAGAAAAAAAAAATAATGAAGAATACCATTCACATTATTTTCCTTATTCAAAAAATGTCACTAGGTCTAAACTTATAATACCCAAAATACTATCAATAGAGGGCTTGAGCAGTCGCCGAACTAGACAAGTGTTCGTCGGGGACATAATGTTCGTCTATAGCACCTAATTGGAAAAGGAAAACAAAACTAGATCCATTATGCGTGCTGGAATGACAAACAATGAAGCCTTGATGACAGTCACACTGACTATTCCCACACAACTTGTCTAGAAACATGCAAAAAAGATATTTCCAGGTAATGGGATATCCATTACAAATTTTAATATATTTCCTAAAACAGTATATGACCGTGGTGATTGTGATCGGATTATATCGCTCAACGAAACAAGTATTGTGGGAAAAATTCTCGCTATTTGTTCAGAATATTGTTTCATCCCGGACACAACTATCAACCAACTTGCACAGAGCAACGACACTTACCCAATCAGAACCATTGGTGCAGTTGTCACACTCATGAGAAAACTTGGCTCACAACACCTTCTCCATATAAAATATGGAGAGTCATACAATGACAAGGCAATGGTACCATTCTCCATATCCAGTTTTGTCCTTTACTTTCACATGTCCATGTATCTCAATTATGTTACACAACTATTGCATTGTTCCATGTTGCAGCTGCAATTGTTCGACACCTATTCAAATTTGTTTTCCTCAATGGAACAACAATAGCATAAAGGGAAATTTCTACTTATGCTCTTCAAAAATATAACAAAGAAAAGAGATGTTAAAGAAAGGATCTTCCGCAAAACCCAAGCAACATTTGTAACAAAATTGCGAACAAACATAGTACAAGATCTCAAGAAACTAACTAGCTCTACAACTGTTGTGCGTATACATCTACAATTTAATCCTCATTTTGCTCATACAAATTGCCTTCACCAATTATCTGCATTTTTTATTTTTTTTGTTGTGCAGTTGTATATTATATTGTTCAATATATTAACTACTATGCTCACGTGCCTAGGTTGAGGGTGTTTTAGTTGCAATGAATGCATACTCGACCCCCTTCGAGCCTGTATGTGACAAATGCAACTCTCTTGCTTATGCTTCTTCTTTCATAAATGATGATACAATTGATTGTCTACAATGCACTAAAGAATTCCCTTACATATATAGACATTGCCTCAATGTTTCCATCTGAACTGTGGGAAACACAATCATACATTGTACAATTAGACATAAAGGAACAATTGAAATTAGACAATTAGACATAAAGAAATGGTTTAAATGGCTTGCTCCTCTGGGCAGAACCATCAAGCATTTCCAATAATATTGGAAATTTGGCATTATTAAAACTGGTAGTGATAGAACATGGCACTATCATAAGAAAATGTCCATAGTGATCTTGCTTCATGGTGAAATAGTAATCAACAAGTTTTTTGTTCCCCATTTGGGGGTTTGGTTATAGTTGGGACACAATGGAAAAGCTCCGCTGGTTTTGTGTTGTCTTGTGTTTGGCAGACTTTTGTTCATATCTCACGGCCCCGGTTATTTTCTCATGGGAGCATATACCATATGTAAGAGAAAACAAATGCCACATGTGTTTTTTTATATATATCAAATTTTTTGATGCATAGATCGATGAGTATTGTTGTATGGACCCTTATGGGATCTCACTTGGCGCCTTCTGTGTTCATGTGTTGCCTTGTGCCTTGACTTTCAATACATTTGGTATTTGCTTGGCTCTTGGTTGTATGCTTCGTTCTGGAAAATTAATGATACATTCAAGATAATGGTAGTTTTTCTATAATCTTAAAGAATATATAGGACCTTTTTTGCCTTTCAATATAATCTCTCTTACGCAAATGTAGTATGTGGCTTGTTTTAGAAATTTTCCTTGAGCGATGAACTTAGCAAAATTCATCTCCAGGAATATTTTGAAATAAAAGGATATATACTATGTGAAGTCCAATGGAACTATCATATCAACGAAAAGACATTAAAATTCAAATTCATCGTTGTTATACTTACGGTGAAGTTGACAGTACAATAATTTTACTTAAACATCCCAAAATTGATTTTTCTTGTGGATTTTTGATGCTTCTCCTATACCAACACATCCTGGAAACTATAAGAATGGCTCGCTTTATCTATTCCTTGATTGAAGATAATGTTCACATGTTTAATTCACTTCATAGTTACTGTTAAGACCATCAATGGGGCTTTCTTACACCAATTTCTGCTTCAGAAAATTTCCGTCCCCTTTCTTTTTTCCCTCTGCTTTCCCTTTTTGGTTACTTAGTCATTTTTCAGAAAATTTCTGCATGCGGGGGTTGGCGGATTCACGTCTTTAGATTTCCATTGATACTTTTATATCACGAGGCCGACCGACCGCTTCCCCATTTCAAATTCAACAAACTTTTTGGATCATGGGTTCCCAGATAGGTGGTTTCAACATTGTGTTTCCATTGTTCCACCGCTTGCAAGCAACACCCAGACTTCCCCGATATACAAATTGGAAACCAAACTCCCCTTTCTTTTTTATCGTTTTCTTTCCCTTTCTGGTTACTTATTCATTTTTTCGAATATGTCATTTTTTCGAATGTCTCATGCTTTTATATACAACACCCAAAGTTCCAAAATATAAAAATTGATCGTCAAAGTCCATCATTGTCCCTTGTTCCATGTTACACATTTTGAAATCAAAAGTTGGGATACATACAATTTGACCATCGAGACCTCACGTCTCCTGAGTAGAAATTGTGGCCCTGTTTTCAAGCCTGTCAATATTCCATGTTTTGAGTATGTCTCATGCTTTTATATCATGAGTCCGACCAATATCTTACCCATTTCATACTTGGCCACTATTACCATCACCTGTTCCTAGCCAGTCTTGCTCAACATTGCGCTTCCATTGTTCCTCTACCTACAAACAACACCTGAAATTCCATGATATACAAATTGACCGCCGAAGTCTATCATTGTGCCATGTTCCATGTTACACATTCTGTAGTCAAAATTTTGGAGACATACAATTTGACCATCAGCCCCTCACGTCTCTTGAGTATAACTTGTGACCCTATTTTGAATCCCACCTGACCACTTTCCATACTTGGCCATTTCCTGGAATCTCTTTTGCGGGTTGGCGAGTGGACAAAATGTGCAATGCTTAATCACTCTTCACCTTCCCTGCCACCTTTACACTTATTTCTAGATATGAAATTATTAAGATTTAATGCTAATAGCTCATTGTTTAAGAACCATTAAGATTTTCATTAATGTCTGAAAGGTTGGAGAAAATTTGTCATTAATATGAATTAAACCAAGATTTGTGGAGACTTGTGTTATCCTTTCCAAGTATTCATTTCAAGAATCATGCAATATCTTTCGTGCGTCGTCCGGTTGGCACCTTTACGAAATCTCTAATCCTTAATCGCTCATCGCCATCACCACCACCTTCGCACTTTTTTCTAAATATGCAATTAGTAATCTTTAATGGTAACAACTCATTACGCATGAACCGTGGATATTTTCATTGATCAACGAAAGGCTCAAGGAGATATTCCATTGATGCACATTAAACTAGGATTTGCGAAGGGTTATACTATCCCTTCCAAATTTTCATTTCAAACATCATCTGGAGAAAACATAAATTCTTGTTAACTTATGGCAGAAGTTTTGTCCAGATACAGTAAACACCTTTGGGCATGATAACTAGAGGTTCCAGTACTCCAGGGAATATTCTTACTACTCATCTCCCTCCGCCCAGGAGAAAAAAAGGATATGGTCCCTTGGTGCACCGAGAGATATATTTCAAGCCAAAGAATTCCAAGGCAACCCCTCTGGCTCAGACAACTCGCCCACCTGCAATGATGGTTGGCACAGAGGTTGATTCGGTCGATTTTGATATGGGAGAATATGATCTGATGGACGATGATACGGAAATGGATGATGGCAATGCAGACGTTGTTCCCACTCCTGTGCCCAAATTGAAATCAACCATAATGGGGGGCATTTTCGGGCTCGGCGATGGCGGCCCTAACAAAACCAAAAGAAGGGGTTTCTAAAAATAAACCGATGTTGATCGAAATAGTCTCTTTGCAGATCGAGAGTAAGAATTCCAGAGGTCCAAATTATTCGGTTATGGGAAAAATTCTTTCACTGTAAGGAAACGGTCTCTTGATGCTCCCAGAGATATATTTCAATCCAAATAATTATTCAATTGCAGGACCAATCTCTTGTTCTTTGGATATACAATTAACATCTTAGGCGATGAGGACCAAAAGTCCCATTGGTGCAAGGCATATTCCTACTACTCATCTCCTTCTGCCCAGAATGGACTAATTTGGGCCTCTGGAATTTCTCGTGCAATCTGTGTCCTAGAAGTCTTCAACTGTGAGGAAGTGGTCTCTTGGTGTGTCCTAACTTTCAATTTCAGTCTCTTTCTCTTTCCCTACAATGTTTTTCATCTTCGTCCTCATGGGAAGCTTGTGAGAACTATCAATTTTACTGCGAGGATGGGTTCTTATGTCCTCCTGCATTTGAAAAATTATGGGTTTCTTTCTTGCTGGGGTGCAACATTGGAGTGATACCAATTTCAAGAGCAAGATTGTTGTTCACCTGCTTCAAGCCAAGGATCTATTCCACTGTGGAAACACTCTCCTGTTTCTTTGTCGCCTCAGGTCTTCAACAATATATTGAGATTGCAACAACGAACATTGACCTTCTGAGGAGAAGACTGCAATGAATTCCTAAAAACAATCATGGTAATGAGTTTTGTATGCATGTTGAAGAGCATGTTGATGGCTCCTTCATGTTGCAGATCATGTACCTGTGTTTATGACAAATATATTCAATGTTTTGGTGAAAAGAACTCGGTCCAATTTCTATGGATCAATATACACTGTCGAGTGTATATATGTGTGTGTGTGTGTGTGTGTGTGTGTATTTTAATGGATTTACTATTAAAACATTTTCCTTGTAATTTTGGTTGTTGCTTCTTTGCTAAATTTAACACCTCATCTCATTGGCATGGTTCGATAGTCTCATAGTTCCTGAATATTGTATTGGCTCAAGTAATTTGATCTAATATGGAGCATTTAACAATTATATGATAATGCATTGTATCGATCCCATCAGGATATTATGGAAACAAAAATGAATTTCAGACAGTTTCAAACCAACATTCAATTCTATTCATAATGAAGATAGAACATAACAAGACCAAATCACGATGTGGCAGTCGGGGCCCTACCCTAGAAATTTCGCTTTCATCTCAACCTTGCTAAGCAAATGATTTCTTATTTCCCTTTCCCTTCCTTGATTCCTTTACTCTGAAAGGGAACATTTTATTAGTTGTCCATCCCCTGGCCTCTATTTGAGAAATTTTTACTTTATTAATGAAATTACCAAATTTCTTGTTCGTGAATAAAAAAAAAAACTGATCTATGGTGGTTGTAGTCAAATGGGACTATGAAACCAACTACAATATTAAAATTCAAGATCGTCATTTTTGTTTCTAGACATGTAATTATTAAGCTTTAATGCTAACAACCCATCATGCAAGAAGTTTAATACTTAAGTTAATATGTCAAATTAATGGAAGAATGTATCAAGAACACAATTACTCCCACAAGCTGCAATAAAAACTAATMTTCAATAAAACATTTGCTCACACCCTTTTTAATGGTACAAGCACAATAGAAAACGAGTAAGTGGATAAAATATTGGACTAGAAAATGGTGGTTTTTCAACAATGGGTCTTGTTTGAGACCAATTCTCACTTACGAAAATTTCCCTCCGCTTTTCTATTTTCTCACTCTTTTATCCCCTTCTTTTACCTCTTCTATACTTAACCAAATTCCCCTTTATTTATCCCCTGTAGTTTCTCTTTCTGGTTACTTAGTCGTTTTTTACGAAAATGTCTTGATGCGCGGGTTGGCGGATTCACGGGTTCACATTTTTGTTCATGCTTTTATATCACCATTTCGACCGAGTGCTTCCCCTTTAAATACCTATCCAATTTTTTGATCATGGGTTCCTACCCAGGCGGTCTCTAAATTGTACTTCCATTGTTTTGTGACCTATAAAATACACTCTGACTTCTGCGATATACAAATTTACTTCCGGAATCCCATATCATCCTCTCTTCCATGTTACACATTTTTCATTGAAATGTTCTGATACATACAATTTGACCGTCAGGGCCTCACGTCTCCTTGGGAAACCTTGTCACCCTATTTTAAATCCCATCGAACCTCTTTCCACACTTGGCCATTTCTTGGAATCTCTTTTGTGGATCATCGGGTTAGTGAGTTCAGGAATTTTCCAATTTCTAGTCATTGTTTCCTGTGCCCTCCACCTTTAGACTTCATTCCAAGTATATGCAATAAGTATACAACTTCTCCAGAAACATACAGAAAAGAGATTTCCAAGAAATGTAATATCTATTACAGATTTGAATATATTGGCCCTTCTTTTCCCTCTTCTATACTTAACCAAATTCTCATTTATTTTTCCCCTCTACTTTCTCTTTTTGGTTACTTAGTCATTTCTCTAAAAATTTCTAAATGTGAAGGTTGGCGGATTCACGTGTTCACATTTGCACTCGTTCTTTTATATCGCGACTCCGACCGACTGCTTCCCATTCCATGCCTACGTACTTTTCAGATCGCAGATTCCTGGGCAGGTGGGATCTAGATTTCACTTCCATTGTTCTGTGACCTGCAAATAGCACTCATACCTCCGTGATATACAATATTATTGTCTGACTCCCACATCATACCCTCTTCCGTGATACATATTTTTCACTCAAAAGTTCTAAGACTTGCAATTTGACCTTCAGGTCCTCATGTCTCCTAGGGGACTATTGTCACCCCATTTTGAAGCCCGTGCGTCTTCTTTCCATAATTCACCATTTCTTGGAATCTCTTTCGTGCCTCCAATTCCTTATCGTTGTTTCTTGTGCGTGAAAAATTTACACTTCTTTCCAAGTATGCAATAACTGAGATTTAATGCTAACAACTCACCATGCCTCTAGGAGACAGTCATACTAACTGTCCCTACACAACTTGTCCAGAAACATGCATAAAATATCCTGCCAGGTAATGGCATATCTATCACAAATATCAGTATATTAGCGAAACGAGTCCCACCGACCGTTTCCCTATTCCATACTTACCGACTTCCATATTCCATATTAGTGGGTTCCTAGATAGGAAGACTACACTTCTAGTGTTCCTTGACCTGCAAACAACCCCCTGGATTCCATGATATACAAATTGACTTCTAGACTCCCACATCAGCCCCTCTTCTGTTTTACACAATTTGCACTCAAAAGTTATGATACATACAATTTGACTGTTGAGGCCTCACGTCTCCTTGAGAACCCTTGTCACCCTATTTTGAAGCCTGTTCGACTGCTTTCCACACTTGTCCATTTCTAGGAATCTCTTTCGCAGATCGTTGGGTTGGCGGGTTCAGGAAATTTCCAWTTTCTAGTTGTTGTTTCATGTGACCGCCACCTTCAGACTTCTTTCCAAGATATGYAATAAGTATACAACTCTCTARAAACATGCAGAAAAKATCTTTCCAGGAAATGGGATATCTATTACAAATTTGAATATATTATCCCTTATGTTCCCCCTTCTATACTTAATCAAATTCTCATTTCTCTTTCYGCTGTACTTTCTTTTTCTCGTTACTTAGTCGTTTTTCCAAAAATGTCTAGTTGCAGGGGATGAMAGACTCATGGGTTCACATTTKCACTTGTGTTTTTATATTGTGACTCCGACCAACCGCTTCCCCATTCCATACCTASCCACTTCTCYAGCCRCAGATTCCCTAGTAGGCRGGCTCTAGATTGCACTTCCATTGTTCTGTGACCTGCAAACAACACCTTGACTTCCGCGATATAAAAATTTACAACCAGACTCTCACATCAGACCCTCTTCCGTGTTACACAGTTTKCACTCAAAAGTTTTGAGACCTACAATTTTACCGTCGGGTCCTTACATCTCCTGTGGAACTGTTGTCACCCCATTTTGAAGCTCGTCTATCCACTTTCCATACTTATCCATTTATTCGAATCTCTTTCGCGGATCGTCTGTTTGGCGGGTTCACGAAATATCCAATTCCTAATTGTTGTTTCATGTGCTTGCCACTTCGCACTTATTTCCAAGTATGCAATAACTGAGGTTTAATGCTGACATATCACCATGCCTCGAGGAGACCGTCATAATAATTGTCCCTACACAACTTGTCCAAAAACATGCGGAAAATATCTTGCCAGGTAATGGGATATCTATTACAAATATCAATATATTAGCGAAAATGAATTCCACCTACCATTTCCCTATTCCATACTTACCAAAATTTTCTCTTGCAGGTTCTTGTACATGAGGGTTCAATATTTCCCTTGCATTGTTCTACAACCTGCAAACAACACCTGGAATTCCACAATATACATGCATAAAAGATCTTTCCAGGTAATGGGATATCTATTACAAATTTCAATATATTAGCGAAAACGAGTCCGACCGACCATTTCCCTATTCCATACTTAGCCACTTTTTCAATTTCGGGTTCCTAGACAGGTGGGCTCAAGATTTCCCTTCCATTGTTCCACGACCTACATACAACACTCAAAATTCCACAAATATACAAACCGATCACTGGACTGCCCCATCATGCACTCTTCCCTTTTATGCCTTTTGCAATCAAAATTTCCGAGACACACAATTTGACCGTTGGGCCCTCACCTCTTCTAAGAATCCCCTGTAACCCTATTTTGAAACTTGTTTGACCGCTTTTCATACATGGTTATTCCTTACTTTCTCTTCCCCATCCCCGTCACCTTCGCACTTATTTATTATAAAAAATTGTTTATAAAAGCATATATATATATATATATATATATTATAAAGACATATAATTTAACCATTGGGTGCTCACCTCTCCTTCGTATCCCTTGCAACCCTACTTTCAAGCCCATCCGACTGCTTTTCATACTTATGTATATATAAAAGAGTCTTATTTATAATAAAAAAGATTGTTTATATATATATATATATATATATATATATATATATATATATATATATATATATATAAGGTCTTATTTCTAAATACACAGATAGCGAGATTTTATGTTAAACCAAGATTTGAGGAGATCTCCCATTTATACACATTAAAACAAGGTTTCTGGAAGGTATCTTCAATACTGAATTCCGAAACGAGTCCACCCGGCCGTTTCCCTATTCCATACTTCGCCACTTTCCCGAAATTCCGCAAATATACAAACCAACCACTGAATTTCCCCAACATGCCCTCTTCCATTTTACGCATTTTGCAGTAAAAAATTCCGAGACATACAATTTGACCGTCAGACACTCACCTCTCCTGAGTATCCCCTGTAACCCTAGTTTGAAGCCCATCCGACCGCTTTTCATACTTGGCCATTCCTTACTTTCTCTTCCCTGTCTCTATCACCTTCACACTTGTTTATAATAATCAATTGTTTATAAACACACACACACACACACACACACACAAGGTCTTACTTTTAAATATGCAATTAGTAAGATTTAATGCTAACAACTCATCATGAAGGAACTGTATAGATTTTCATTGATGAGAGAAAGGATCAAGGAGATCTCCCATTAATACACATTAAACCAAGATTTGTGGAGGTTTATATTATCCCTTCCAAGTGTTAATTTCAAACATCATGGAATGGTGTTCTCACGTCGTCAGGTTGGCACGTTCACGAAACCTCCAATCCTTAATTTCTCTTCGTCGTACCCCCCACTTTCACACTTCTAAGTATGAAATAAGTAATCTTTACTACTAACAACTCATCATGTAACACCCATAGAGATTTTCATTAATGAGTGAAAGGCTCAAGGAGATTTCCCATTCACACGCATTGAACCAACATTTGTGGAGGGTTATATTACCCCCTCCAACTGTTCATTTCAAGCATCGTCTAGAGAAAACGAGCATTCTCATAAACTTATGGCACCAAATTGACAATCGTTCTGTGGAGATATAGTGAACATCTTTGGGCATGAGGACCAGAACTTCTAGTGGTCCAGGGCATATTGTTACTACTCATCCCCTTCCACCCAGAACGAAATAATTTGGACCTCTGGGATTGCTCATGTGGGTTGTGTCCTTGAAGTTTTTTACTGTAAGAAGTTGGTCTCTTGGTGCACCAATAAATATATTTTAGGCCAAAGAATTATTCCACTGCGGGACCACTCTTTTGTTTCTTTGTCACCTTAGGTCTTCCTCTAGATGTTAAGATTGTCAGAGCCAACATTGACGTTCAAAGGAGAAGAATCCAAGAAGTTCCTAAGAAAGAATAATAATGGGTTGGACCTCTTGCTCAAGTTCCTGAAAGACTCAATGGCAGTTCCTGAAGATATCACAAACTTGCAGGTTAGTTCATTTAGAAATCCATTCTGGGAAATTGCCTGACTGTTTACAAGAATAACGTGACAAGAATCCACAACAACTATTTCTCGCATGGTTATTTATATTTTTTATTTCACATTTAAGGAACAAGCCATTTTTTATTGGGGGAAGCTAATTTCATATGAAATTTGTTCCCAATTGTCAAGCTTCAAAAAGGAGAAGAAATTTTATATGTCATCCTACTTGGTTTTTGCGATAGCGCATTACTGTCAGTTTCCAAAATTGTCTATGTCCAAGAAGGTAAACTAGGAATTCAACCCAGTAACCTTCTGGTACCAGGCCTTGTGGAAGCACACGGACTCCCACTATTTTTATGAGGTTTTTAATGACTGTGTCTCTGTTTTAAAAGTTTTAATGTTAGGAGAAGATGTTCCCCGCATATTTAACCAGGAAACCAAGTTTTTGGACAGGAAGGGGGCACTTGAACAAATGGATAATTAGAGTGTGATGAGTATTTTTGGCTCCAAGGAAAAACCTGCTCTCCTTCCATGTCACATTACGGACATAATGTTTGTTACATAAATAGCAAGGCAATACAACTATTGGTTGCATCTATTCCATGAGAAGAGAAAAAAATAGTTCATTCCTCTGCCTTGGAAAGTTGGGGACTTCGTGTTGAGGAACGACAACAAAATTGACAAATTCGCAGCCCATTTCAACAACTTGAACCTAAGATATGTTGAAATCCTAACATGGTTCGACCCTAATAATTTTTTTTTAGAACATTTACTTACACTCGACCTCGACAATTCTTTTTTCTAGAAACACCTAAGCAAAAATAGAGACACTGGCGACAACACTCCTACTTGTGATGTCGACGACCTAGACACATTGAAAAGCACCACTTAATTGTACAAGCAACAAGGAAAAGGCCCCGGTGAGAAGAGTGTTCAATCAACGGATAACACTCCAAAAAGTACAACATCTCGGAGCATCGCTCCAATGGCCCACCACAACAAGAAAGCAACCCATAATTCTTCAAACGTAGGAGGATATAACAACCCTCCTCACCCTAAAATTGATAGTTCTCACAAGCTTCCTGTGGAGAAGAAGAGAAAAAAAAATGTAGGGAAGGAGGAAGAGCCTGAAATTGAGAGTGAGAACATGGAACCCGAGACTGATCTGGATAGCATATTTCACAACCTTGATTAGCTCCAAGATGCGATCCAGCATAGTCATCCAATGGACATAGCTAATACCAAATTTTTTTATGAAGATGAATCCTTCGTGTTCAAGAGTGTTGTTTTTTACAACAAGTCTAAAAAAATAATTATTGAAAAGAGAGATGTAAAAAATAATAAAGGAAAATATTGTTCAGAGGTTAACCTTGCGAACATGTGGTCATCCCAAATATCTCAACTTCACGGAGCAACCGAAGATGCTCTTGATGATTCCATTGGAGGCATTGAGGCCGAGAATGCCAGACTGAAGGAATGAGTCAAGGAATTGGAGGAAGACTTGATTCCTATGCCATTTCTTGCCAGTGATTTAGCAATAGCCATGCCTACCACCCCTACAGCCAAGTTAAAAGGATCCTTCATCCTCCTCACATTGTGTAGAGGATATGTGGAGAATAATATCAAGAAAAGAATGGAACTAATTACTGAGGCATGGGAAACATCACAAAGTATGGTTTCCCTTGGAACAAGGGCACATACTTTTCTTGAACATTTGCAGGTGGATTTAAAACATGAAGAACGTTTCTATTTAGACACGGTCCTTCCTTTTGGCACCCATGTCAACAACATGACAGAAACGAGAAGAATAAAATAAGATCTCCCCTCCAAAAACCATATCACTCAATTAAAAGCATGTTGGAAAGAGAAAGTTAAGAACTTGCATCTCATTATCTAATCATGTGAACAAGCCATACCAAAGAAAGAAAAAGTATTCACAAAGCTGACCAAAATAGACTTAGACGGAAGGACCAACGAGGTTTAATACCCCAACTTAATCGTCAACTCCTTTCCCTTAACCAAGCAAGCCTTCGATAATCAAGTTGATATTTTTAAGGCGTTGTCTTTAGAAATTTTTTACAGCATCCTTGAATATGTTGAAAATGACGTGGACAATTGGCTAGTCGACTATTCGGTATAGAATGAAGAAATTGATCAGGCTTTGCGTAATCTTTCTATCGATCTAAGGGAATTAGAAAAGAAACATTTCAAAATAAAACTCTGGAATGAGATCAACGTCGCCCCCTTGAGAAGCTACATTGAAGAATGGGTCGAAAGGGAATTGAAGAAGGTCGTCGACGAAAGGCAATAGGCAGTTGGTACGATTCCAGTAGCCATCGACGACAACAATAAAAAGTCATCAGAAAGAAAATAGCAAAAGGGGTGATATGTACCATCATTGTAAGTCTATACTGATCACATCCTTCTTTGTTTATCAATCTAGTTATTCCACCTTTTTAAATAGAAATTTCTAGCCAAAGACTGATACCTTCCAATTTCTTATTTTTAGGTATTACACTCTATCGTTTCCCACTTCTTCTTTCCACAGTCCTATTTCTTGTACATATTTCTCTTATGGTCCCCAGGAGCCCCAATCCCAGTCTATATGACAAACGCATTTAAATTTCTAGTAATATGTAACAGACAATATTATTTTTTGATATATTTCAAATAAAACTATTTTTTATCTCCTTTTATATTTATGTCCTCATAAATTTTTATCTTCAACTATGTTGAATGTCAAGAAATTGTGTTTATTTAATTTGAATTATATTTTTCTCATGCATATATTTTTCTCCTTCTATGCATATAATTTTTTTTTTCCTGACACATATAGAGATATACATGCCATATGGTCTATGGAAATACATTCAAGATATAAAACATTGAAGAGATAAAACATGTGAGCGAAAATTTTGAACATAGAAAAATGGATTATATAGTTTCAAAAAATAAATGGGACTCTAGAGGCCACGTGTCATTTACTGCATGGATACCACCTATGCTTCATGTTTCTTGCCACATCCACTACTTTTCCCCCATACCTATGCATTTATTCCCAATTCAACCTGGCAGGGACTATGCTTCCATACAACACTTGTTTGCATATGGATCTAGTGGAAATTCTTAAGCAGTCTATTTCACATATACAGTTATTGACAAGTTTTAAAATCACATGGCAGGGTTCACCATGATTTGAATCATTTGATGTTTAATGTGAAAATGAAAATACTAAGCACAAGTAAATGATAGAAGAACAATACAAAAATATTAACAACAAAGATACAATATTTAGCTAATCCCCAAAGTTACCTAGAGTTTTAACCTCAGACCTGTGGGTTATGCAATCAAACCCTTGCAATACCATTCCATATTCTAATCTATACAGTGACCCCTAACACAAGAGGTTTGATAGATCGACCCCAAATTATTCATATTCTCTTGCCACACAATGGATCAACTTCAAAACCATATTTGCATATTTAGATCTATGGTCATGGATTCCATCTTGGAAGGACTAATATACCCTAGGGTTGGAACAATGCTTTGATACCATATGTAATGTCCCAAAGTACTAACAAAGATAAATCCATAAATTAGAAAATTAAATAACCAATAATTTCTAATTAAGAAAACCTTGATGAAATTTAATCAACTCACAAGGGTGAGGAACTTACTTGTGTTGAATAACCCAAATTCCATGCAACCCAATGACTTCATAAACACATCCATACCCGGATCCTTGACCTAGAAAACTGCAACACAAAGTAGTGGACGACTCTCCACCCAGTTGTAGACCTTGTTAATCTAATCTTTAGTAGCAAGTCACCCTCAAGCCCTCAATGTACTGCCATGCCAGTGAATCATTATCCTTACCCTCTTTATAACTTCATCTAAAGAGAGATGTGAAAAAGAGAGATGCCCTTTTAAATTTCCTTCCCTCTGTATATAGAATACCAGAAATCCATCCCTAGGATCCACTTGAATTATTTATTATATATTTAGGGTTTTCATAGATTGTCATTACTTATTTTACCATTATCTAGATTATTCATTTTTAAGTATTTATTATACTTTATTATTATTATTTACTTATGTATTTATTCAATAAATAATAATAGTATGGGGATGATCCTCCCAGTACAATTATTATTATTGTTAAATAATAATATCAAGATGATCTCTTTTTTTATAATGGTTATACTTCCTTATTATTATTATTTAATATATTATTCATTTTTAAGTATTTATTATACTTTATTATTATTATTTACTTATGTATTTATTCAATAAATAATAATAATATGGGGATGATCCTCCTAAGATAATTATTATTATTGTTAAATAATAATATCAAGATGATATCTTTTTTTTATAATGATTATACTTCTTTATTATTATTATTTAATATAATAATATTTAATAATAATAATGTGGGGCATGACATCCCATGACAATATTTGATGTATTGAATATGCTACGATTCACCACATATTAGGAGAAACTATATTTAAGTTGAAAATGCAATTTGTTTCTTTCCTGTGCTTTTATTTAAAGGTGAAAGGAAAAGAGTATATATACAAAAATACAAGAAGAGTCTTGATTGTTCACAATAACTATTGGGTTGATTCTCTTTATTACCTAGAGACTAAGGGAAATGATGTTATTAAATAGTTAAGTCATATAGATTTTCATTGCATGTCGCTTTAACATGACGGAAAAAGAAACACATGAAGGTACATGAAGTCACAACTAAAGGTAATGGAAAAACTTTTTTTCTCACCATGTAAGTGTGAGAGAAACAACTTTATTCCTTCAATTTCATCCAATAGTGAGAGTGTTAAAAATATATTGTTATTGTTTAAGTGGTATTGGTATTCAAATCGCCCTCTCGCTTTCCACGTTGAAAATAATCTTTAAGGCAAATGTACGCATACTAAAATGGTTTAGAAATAATTGGATGATGGATCCTTATGGGTGGAATCATTTGTACCCTACTTAAATATTGCTAAAACTTAGAAAACAAACACAAAACCAACCAATGTCAATGTGAGAGAGGGGTTGACTTGTCCCATGACAATGTTTGGTGCATTGAATATGGCATGATTCATCACATCCTAGGAGAAAATATATTTAAGTTGAAAATGCAATTACTTCCTTTCTTAGGATTTTATTTAAAGGTGAAAGCACGGTGGAAGGAGAAGAGTATATATAAAAAACATAAAAAGAGTCATGATTGTTCACAATAATTATTGGGTTGATTATCTTTATTACCCAAAGACTAAGGTAAATGATGCTACTAAAATAATTAAGTCATATAGATGTTCATTGTATGTCGCTTTAACATGAAGGAAAAAGAAACACATGAAGGTGAATGCAAGATATATAATAAATTATGAAGTCACAACATATATAAAAAACATAAAAAGAGTCATGATTGTTCACAATAAGTATTGGGTTGATTATCTTTATTACCCAAAGACTAAGGTAAATGATGCTACTAAAATAATTAAGTCATATAAATGTTCATTGTATGTCGCTTTAACATGAAGGAAAAAGAAACCCATGAAGGTGAATGCAAGATATATAATAAATTATGAAGTCACAACTAAAGGTAATGGAAGAATTTTTTTCTCACCATGTGAATGTGAAATAAAAAACTTTATTCCTTCAACTTCAACCAATTGTGAGTGTTAAAAATATATAGTTATTGTTTAAGTGGTATTGATATTCAAATCTCCCTCTCCTTTTCCACATAGAAGATGGTCTTTAAGGCATATGTATACATACTAAAATGGTGTCGAAATATGATGGATCCTTATGGGTGGCATCATTTGTACCCTGCTCAAATATTGCTAAAACTTAAAAAACAAACACCAAACCAACAAATGTGAGAGAGGGGTTGACTTGTCCCATGAAAATATTTGGTGCATTGAATATGCCATGATTCACCACATGCTATGAAAAAATATATTTAAATTGAAAATGCAATTAGTTCCTTTCCTAGGTTTTTCTTTAAAGGTGGAAGAGGAAAGTCTATATACAAAAACATAAGAAGATTCATTATTATTCACAATAACTGACTATTGGGTTGATTATCTTTATTACCTAGAGACTAAGGGTAATTATGTTGCTAAAAAATTAAGTCATATAGATGTTCATTGTAATTTGCTTTAACATAAAGGAAAAAGAAATACATGAGGGTGAATGAAAGAAATACATAAAGTCACAACTAAAGGTAATGGAAGAAATTTTTTCTCACCATGTGAGTGTGAAAGAAACGACTTTATTACTTCAATTTCATCCAATAGTGAGAGTGTTAAAAATATGTTGCTATTGTTTAAGTGGTATTGGTATTGAAATCTCCCTCTCCCTTTCCATGTCGAAGATAGTCTTTAAGGCATATGTATAAATACTAAAATGGTGTTGAAATGATTGGATGATGGATCCTTATGGGTGGCATCATTTGTACCCTACTTAAATATTGCCAAAACTTAAAAAAAAACACCAAAACAACAAATGTGAGTGAGGATTTGACTTGTCCCATGACAATATTTGGTGCATTGAATATGCCATGATTCACCACATCCTAGGAGAAAATATATTTAAGTTTAAAATACATTTAGTTCCTTTCCTAGGTTTTTCTTTAACCTTGGAAGGAGAAGAGTATATATACAAAAATACAAGAAGAGTCATAATTGTTCACAATAACTATTAGGTTGATTCTCTTTATTACCTAAAGACTAAGGGAAATGATGTTGCTAAAATAATTAAGTCATATAGATGTTCATTACACCTCTTTAACATGAAGGCAAAAGAAACACATGAAGGTGAATGCAGGAAATACATGAAGTCACAACTAAAGGTAATGGAAGATTTTTTTTCTCACCATGTGAATGTGAAAGAAATGATTTTATTCCTTCAATTTTGTCCAATAATGAGAGTGTTAAAAATATATTGTTATTGTTTAAGTGGCATTGCTATTCAAATCTTCCTCTCCATTTTCACAACGAAGATAGTATTTAAGGCATATGTATGCATACTAAAATGGTGTTGAAATGATTGGATGATGGATCCTTATGGGTGGCATCATTTGTACCCTAATTAAATATTGCTAAAACTTAAAAAACAAACACTAAACCAACAAATGTGAGAGGGGTTGACTTGTCCCATGACAATATTTGGTGCATTGAATATTCCATGATTCACCACATGCTAGGAGAAAATATATTTAAGTTGAAAATGCAATTAGTTCCTTTCCTAGGTTTTTCTTTAAAGATGGAAGGAGAAAAGTATATATACAAAAATATAAGAAGAGTCATGATTGTTCACAATAACTATTGGGTTGATTATATTTATTACCTAGAGACTAAGGGAAATGATGTTACTAAAATAATTAAGTCATATAGATGTTCATTGTACGTTGATTTAACATAAAGGCAAAAGAAACGCATGACGGTGAATGCAGGAAATGCATAAATTCACAACTAATGGGAATGGAAGAACTTTTTTCTCACCATGTGAATGTGAAAGAAACATCTTTATTCCTTCAATTTCATCCAATAGTAAGAGTGTTAAAAATATATTGTTATTTTTTAAGTAATATTTGTATTCAAATCACTCTCTCCCTTTCCACGTCGAAGATAGTCTTTAAGGCATATGTATGCATACTAAAATGGTGTTGAAATGATTGGATGATGGATCCTTATGGGTGGCATAATTTTTACCCTACTTAAATATTGCTAAAACTTAAAAAAAAAAAACACCAAACCAACAAATGTGAGTGCGGGGTTGACTTGTCCCATGACAATATTTCGTGCATTGAATATGCCATGATTCACCACATCCTAGGAGAACATCCTAGGAGAACATATATTTAAGTTGAAAATGCATTTAGTTCCTTTCCTAGGTTTTTCTTTAAAGATGGAAGGAGAAGAGTATATCTACAAAAATACAAGAAGAGTCATGATTGTTCAAAATAAATATTGGGTTAATTCTCTTTATTACCGAGAGACTAAGGGAAATGATGTTACTAAAATAATTAAGTAATATATATATGTTCATTGTACACCGCTTTAACATCAAGGAAAAAGAAACACATGAAGGTGAATGCAGGAAATACATGAAGTCACAACTAAAGGTAATGTAAGATTTTTTTTCCTCACCATGTGAATGTGAAAGAAATGACTTTATTCCTTCAATTTCATCCAATAGTGAGAGTGTTAAAAATATATTGTTATTGTTTAAGTGATATTGGTATTCAAATTTCCCTCTCCCTTTTCACATCGAATATAGTCTTTAAGGAATATGCATGCATATTGAAATGGTGTTGAAATGATTGGAGGATGGATCTTTATGGGTGTTATCATTTGTAACCTACTTAAATATTGCTAAAACTTAAAAAAAAAAAACACCAAACCAAAAAAAGTGAGAGAGGGCTTGACTTGTCCTATGGAAATATCTTGTGCATTGATATGTCATGATTCACCACGTGCTAGGAGTAAATATATTTAAGTTTAAATGCAATTAGTTCCTTTCCTAGGTTTTCTTTTAAAGGCATTAGCGATTTCTATTGTTTCTTGAAACGAACTTTTGGAAATTTTAGTTTTTCATCATAATCAATTGAATTAACCTCCACTAATAGTTATTTTTGTATGATTATCCCAAGGCCTTCAATGTAACATCACCAATTTAATTAATGCATAATATAGATATGAATGTGGCTATAGCCAAGCGATGTAATATGCGAATGTATTTTCTATTTTTAAATAAAAAAAATGTGATACCATTTGTTGGGACATATGGATAGAGATGAGGGTTGAATTATCCACAAGATAAGAGAGTGTCTAAGAGGGGTCCAAGGGGAAAATTAATTATGGGTATTAATTCAAACCATTTTCCTGAATTTTATTATCATTGGGGATAACTTCTAATTTTTTGTTTGAGTGTATGAGAGGCCAATCATTAAACTCATGTAAGAGGGTGGGTGTGAGATTCACATCCCATAGTTATTGGAGAGAATGGGGATGAAGTACAATCAACATTGGGCAGAGTGAGAAGTCAACTAGCTTGGGGGGAAATAGAGGAAATTTGTATGGCTAGTTATAGGCAGTTTTTACACATTGAGTTTTACATGAACAACAAGTAGAGAGGAGGAAAAAAGAGCACTAGAGATAGAGCAAGAAGGCTCAGTGAATTATGGAGCATGTTGGAGCATTTTGGAGAGATTCATAGCTAAAGATTGAAGAGCCAGGTTTTCAGGCCTGAAGAGTGAACTCTTATGTGAGTTGCATTGTAACAACAAGTGTTGTTATTGCTAGTAGTTTTCTTGGCATTGAGTTCTCTTGAGTTCCCAATAGAGATATTTCTAGTTACCTATGTCAGAGAGACCCTGATAAATGAATGGGATTCCTGATGGACTGAGAGCATTGAAGGGGTACATTCCTTGGGTTGGGAAGGTCAAGAGGAAGAGAGATTGAGAAAATGAGAGATGGTTATAGGAGAATACCAGTGGATTGTGGGATATTGAGTTGTGAGTGGATGGTGAGAGGAACCCTTTTCTTGTGGATTCCTAGCCCTAGCTTGAGGGTGGATTGCTCTTGAGACTTGGAACAACAAGTTTATCGTTGAGTGGAATGTTCTTCCTAAGCATCTAGTTGCACAACTATTTTTAAAAAGATAAGTGTTTATATGTTTTCTTGAGTTAATGTATGAGTTTAACTTTTGTGTGTTTTACTTTGTACATGAGAATGAATTATATGTTATTGTGATGAAATTATTAGATGCATTTACATTTTTAACTAGTATGGACAATTTCTTGAGCTTGAGTTGTCATGTTGTTCATAATTCGAGGTTTAAATGTATTTTGTTAATCGATTTTAGTAGTAACAATAAAAGATTCTAGAGCGGTTCTTGAACTGTCACGCATGTTGGGAATAGTTATTATGTGCAACACAAATATTGTTGCATGCACGGTGTGAATAGTTGTTGTGTTTAGTACAAAGTTGTTGCATGCACGATTGTCTTAGTGAGGAGGAAACATTCATGTTAGCTAGAATGATGTAGCTACATTTAAATAATTGGTATCTACAATGGCCAAATCTGTGTATAATTTGTAGTTGGTAAGCTATAGGAATTTATTTAACTAGAAATTTTCAAATTTAAGTGTATTTTTCGCAAGTAATGTTCCTTGGTTAAGCTGGGGGACATTACAAAATGGTATCATAGATTTTTGGTTCAACAAAAGACTTTTATRGGCTTGAGATCATCATGAAGTTGGTAATTTGTCATCTTATTTTTTGAGCTGTGTCAAATTTGGGGAAAACGGTAACATCTGAGTGAAATTCCAAAATTTATAAATAAATTCAAGTYGGAATTGTACTTAGAATGGTTTTTATGAAGGGATCATTTCGACTTCCAAGCGATTAAATTTTTCTTAGACAAGCGAGTCAGAAATTCTCACAATGGTCGTGATGGTCATGAACTAGAAATAGGGAAATTTAGCTAAGCGATTTAAAAAATTGTGTGCACTGGATATTAGTGCACAACATAAAAAGTTGTGTGCATGGGATATTGGTGTGCAACATAAAAAGTTGTGCACACTAGATATTGGTTCATGGCATAAAAAAGTTGCACAAATGGTATATTGGTATGTGGCATAAAAATTTGCGCGCATTGGATATTGGTCCACGACATAAAACATTATGTGCATTGGATATTGTTGTGCAACATAAAAAGTTGTGCACTGGATATTGGTACGTGGCATGAAAACATTGTGCACAAAGGATATTGTTGCTCAGTATAGAATTTGTGTGCACTAAATATTTTTACGTGGGGCGTGTGCTAAATATTGGCATTGCGCATTATAGATATAGCATGTGATGAATGTTGGTACATAATATATAATTGATGTGTTCATGGGATTCGAAAAGGAAGAAGAGAATAAGGATACCACACAAGCCAAATTGTCCTATAGGCTCAAAAAAAAAAACTAAGTCTCAAGCCAAAAACATATTTTTGGAAATAACTAGAGCATATTAAGTCAGATTGAGATGAAACTTCTAAGTTTTTCCACAATTTTGAGGGATACAGAAGTGAAATATATAGCCATTGGCCAATTATGCTCTAATTTTCCATAAAATTCAAATTACATGTTTTTTAAAAATCAGGGTCAAGCTCAATGGCAGGAGCACAATTACTGTTAAAACTTGCACAAAGTGTTAGAAAAGAAGACATGAAAATATTGTGTAAATAAATTGGTTGGATTCTAAGTGTTTTGGAATGGGGATGCTGAAACGGGCAAAATCCACTATTCTAGGCCACTTTTGGGGATTTTTGGGATTTTCTAGGGAAGAAAAGGGTCCCCAGATGGAAAAAATGGAAAATTTTGTTCACTTGGAATTTTGTATACTCATCAATATAGACAACTTTGGTTTAGTGAAGTTTTTCCAGAAGTGTGTGGTTTGGGAGATAGCCAATTTGGCTAAAAAATCTAAGTTTGGAAAAAGGGACAAAAAAGGACAAAGTTGTCATTTCCATATTGTTGTAGTTTTGAACTGGAGCATCAGATTAAAGATATAAGAGTTGTTATGAATTTCCTATCATCATTATTATCTATGTCTCATACAAAAGTTTCTCTAGTTCCTGACATATTTAATTCTACAAATGACAAAAGTTGGTGCTCTAGGATTAATTGCACCAGAATGAAAAGTGTTCAAAAGGGGTGAATTAGCAATATTCATATGACTAAAAATTTCTACTCAGAGCTCATAATTGAGAAATAAAGAAGTCGTTGGAAATATATTAGATAGGGGGTCCATATATCAACCCATAAAATTGATTTGGTTAGTATAAGTTACAATCAACAAAAAAGAATATGATTGGTGGCATTAAAGAACATAATTTTTTTTGCATTCTTTTATAGAATTGTGTGTATATATTTTTGTCTAACAAAAAATTGTTTGCATGCACAGTTTCTTGTAGAATTTAGAGGTACATGAAAGAATTTTGGATCCCTTTATGAGAACCACAGCTATGGAGGATGCCCAAGGATCCTACAACCATGAGGAAGAGGTAGTTTATATGTTAGCATGGAAAATGCTAAGACATAGTATAATGGAAGAAAAGACAAGTAGGAGCATATAACTATGAGAAGCCTACAAAGAGAAGTGCATAGCTATAGGGATGATAACGAAAATATTATGAAATATCAAGAAGAGATACTATATAGCTTGAACAAGTTGTGGAGGCAAGCTAATAAAGACTCTGAAACAAAGCAAGCAACTAGTGCTATACAATTGACAACATCCAGATCCCATAGTAGAAGGGACGAGCATGGGAATGACATAAAATAAAGGAGTATGAGTAGGCACCATCATTCCCTAGGTAAATCTACTAGGATAGCTTGTGCAATTTTAGAGAAAGGGTGTATCCCGAGTGTGTCTCATGTCAAGAGGAAGAGGAGAAGGCCTGACGAAGACATCTTACAAGATGAACTCAGGAAAATAAAGCCACCAACTTTCAATGGTGAGAACGGGAAGGGAGAAGAGTTTGAGGCATGACTATTGGAAATGAAGAAATATTTCCAACTACATGATTATCTCTCCATGGTAGAAACAAGAATTGCAACTTACCACTTGCAAGGAAAGGAATCCATGTGGTGGGATCATCTTAAGAAATAAAAACGCCTTGATGAGAGGAAGGTCTCATGGAGGAATTTCAAAGGATATTTCCAAGAGAAATATTTCTATGAGAATTACTATGAGAGGAGGATGAAATATTTCTTTGAACTAAAGCTAGAAAGCATGACAATGGATGAATCTGAGAAGAGGTTCTTTGAGTTGTTGAAGTATGTTGGCTTCATCAAGGATGAGAAAGTCAAAATCTAAATATTTTTGAGTGGGTTACTCTCCTTTTACAATGATAAGATACAATATGATAACCCCAAGAATTTGGAGGAGACCATAAGAAGAGAAAATCATCTCTATGAGAAGAGAAAAGGGAAGCTAGTCTTCCAAAAATATTTGAATAACAAGATGAAACAAAAGAGGGATCAAAGGTAGAAAGGTTTTAAGCCACCCTTTTTCAAGAATCACTCCCAAGAAAATCAGCAAGGGAAGTCAATACAAAATGAGCACAAGACAACATACTCATCTGGGAAAAGGCCAAGGTAGAAAACTGTACAATGTTTGGGATGTGAGGGAAATCAATTATATAGGGACTTCCCTCACAAAGGTGAAAGAATGAGGATTTTCCACAACATTTAGGAGGTTGAAACGGTTGAAGAAATGAGAGGAAAATTTCCAAGGATTTATGCAACCTTGGACAACAAGAAAGAACAATATTGATCCCCCATGATTGAAGTGGAAAGTGAGATTGATAACCAGCCCATAGAAATTTTAATTGATTCTGGAGCTATCCATAGTTACATAAACTCTAACATTGTTGAAATATTTCACTTGCAAATGAATAAGCATAAGAAATATTGGCTAGTTCAGTTAGTCATGGGGGCTAGGAAAAAGATCAATGAGTTGATTAAAGATTTCCCAATATACATTAATGGAATCAATACAAAGGTATACGTGAACATTATATCCTTGGGTTCATATGATTGTCTAATTGGAATGGATTGGTTGGAAAAACACTATGTTGTCCTAGACTATTACAACAAGACAATAACTTGTCTTGATGAGGGAGGGAAGCAAGGCAAGATTCAAGGAATTCTGAGAGTTGTAGTTGTTAGAGAAATTTCATCCATGTAGTTCAAAAAGAGTTTCAGGAAGGGATGTCAAATGTTTGCAACACATATAGTAGAGGCATACAATGATAAAGTGACAAGTATTGAAGAACAACCAATCTTGAAGGATTTCGAAGATGTTTTTGGGGAAATCGTAGGATTTCCACTTGTTGACAGGTCGAAATGGCCCGTTCAATAAGATCAAGGAAATCACTTGATGGTAGGTCCCAATTTCACCCACTCTCGTTTGGGATAGTGCTTCTGACCAGTTTATGGCCTGGTTACCTTATTAACTCCAAACTAATTAAATATGAATTTGATAATCGTAGGTTCTTAGATGAATTAAAGGCTAAAGATTCTAACTATCTATTCCTAAAACTAAAATGAAAGACTAAAGGTCTAAGATGAAATTTTAATCTATCCTAAGATAATCTATCATGATTAGGAGAAATCCACAAGATGAACACAGTAAGAAATGATATTACTTGCAAAGAATGAATTCATTTGACAAGAAATATAGAATTTCACCCTTTTTATTGAAATACCTTAATTCATCCAACTCTGCCTTGAGCTTCGTCATCTCCAAATTTTTCAAGGTTTTAAGCTACTACATGTCGCTAGCATGGGTATTTTGGACCAATGATGTTGACTCAGTGAATTTAACCTGCAGACCTTCCTCCTATTCTTGTAGTTGATTTTTTATCTCCTCCTCATAGGCTTGTTTCGCCTACTAGATTTCTTTTGCCTGCTCACTAGCCGTAGATTCTTTGATAGTCACTAGGGTCATTTCAAGCTCTGCAATCCTAGATTTTGTGGATTCTAGCACTACGGAAACCTCATGGACTGATAGAATGTTTACACCTACAAAATCACTTAGTTTCAAGGATTCTTGTAGAGGGTTATCCTTTACATCGGGTCCATCTTTCCATTTGATGCTCCTCTCAGGTACATCCTAGCCTGCTTCTGATTTTCCCCTTTTCCTTTTTGGTTTTCTCTTATCTATGGCTCATGTCTTGTGGTTGTAGTAATAATATTTGACTGAAATCATTGTTCCTTGAAACCCAAGCCCCTCTGAAGTGAGCGATAAGCTTCCTAGAATTGAATCCAGTGGGGTTCATTCTTCTATCGGGGTACTGATCAAGTCGTCCTCATGGTCTATAACGATGATAGCATCAACACCTGCTAAATTGGTGTCTTGTACCTATGTGTCATCGACCTTATTATTTTTACTCTTCTCCTGGGATTTTCTTGGTATGGCTGATGTTGGTTCCAATGTGTTTGTTATTTATTTTTTCTTTTTGCTAGATTTATGCGAGGGAAGATATTTACTTCTTCTTTTCTACAATGTGGATTGCTTCTCATCTACCTCTTTCTTCTTCAAAAGTTGGTACTTTTCCTCGATTTCTTCATATTTTCTCGCCATCTCGACTTCCTTGTCGCTTTTCTTTTTCTCTTCTTAACTTATCCTTTCTTTGTCCTGGTGGAGGAGGGATCATAATTGCTCTAGTCTCAGAGTTATGACTTTCTCTTTTTCCTTCCTCAATTATTGTCTAGTCGTGTTAGTGGTAAGTCTTTTCACTGCTTCCTCAAAAATTAGAGAACCTCATAAAACCTCTTCTGTAAATCAGGCTTCATGCATGGTTTTTGGTGCCAGCCTAACAGATTTCATGTGATCATACACCACATTTCAGGGGTCATGGGATTTGGGTTCCCTGATATAGAGGAACAACTCCTTAAGAATTTCAGCTTCCTTATTGTCCTGCTTCTTGTTCAATAGAGAATATGATCCAATATGAACAGGGAAGATGGGCGAGTATATCTTGTTCTTTTCTAAAATGTAGGTAGTGACCCCCTTCTCTACATTTTGGTATGCAACCTCCCTGGCCAAAAATTTATCGGGCACATACTTGGGTAACAAGTGATGTGCTCCCGTGGCCTCGTAAATACAAATGTATGTGTAATATTGATTCAATTACTAATATCCTATCTCTTTCAAACCCTTGAGAGCCCTGGGAGAGATCCTATGTGGGAAGAGGCTGAAGATGGCCTTGTGTAAGGGGGCCAAGAAGTAATTCCATATATCATAGAAAAAATACTTACAATTGACCTCCCACAATTGAGAACAATAAAAATTAATTGGGCCCTTGTCTGGGGTCCAGGCCTAGTTGAATGATGGGAAATAATTGGTTGCGCATACAACATCTATCAGATAAGAAGACATGTAAAAACTTGAATTTTTCATGATTTTGGGATCTTGGTTGCGCTGTGAAATACTGAATGAAAGAATGGTTTCCTAGTTGAATGCTTTGTCATTCTGGGATACCTTGTAAGCCATGGGAAACCACTCCATCCTGAAATGGATTTTGGTCTCCTCATCATATATCATGCATATCATATTATTTATCACTATATATGGATTGAACTTAAGATATTGTTTCAGGATATATATTTCACTCTTTTTTAATGACCACTCTTAATCATAGAACCAATCTTCCATGAGGGACTCAAAGTCTTCATGTTCGACTCCGAACTGTTCGACAAAAGACTTGTCCAATGCTACCGTAGGTTTTGGATTTCAATACCTTTCTCTGATATCATTTTATTTGAGGGATGTGAACAGAAGGCCCGAAACATTTACTATCAACCCCGTATCTTTTTGCAGATACATGAAACACCATCTAGTTGTGTCATTGTATGGAAGCAACTTTGGGCGAGTGGTTACAGTATGTATCCTGATCTTCTAGATATTATTGTATGTATCAATGTTTGTATCATCGGATGGGAAAATTTCATTCTCGAACATGTACATGATATTGACGTAGCTAAGGGAGTGCTCCATTCCATCATGGTTGTTGGTGTCAGAGATGTTATATGAATCTGGAATCAAGGTTGGAACCTGCATTCCATAAGTCTATATTTTTCCTTTTCTGGTGATCATTCTGCACATCTTGTCACCTACGCAAATAAACAAAACTATAGTTAATAGAGTCATTTGAGGATTAAAATAATAACACTAGAAAAACTAGTATCCTACTTCCTTAGCGGTTGGGAGTAGTAGTCAATCAAGCAGAGATAACATAGAATTGCAGATGTGGCTTTCTTTTTTTCTTTACGAGCAAGTGATAAAGAACATGAGTCTTGGTGCTTTTAAAATATTCTACCAATTCCCTCCAAGCCAAAATGTAATCAATGAAAGTTTTGATACAACTTGGACTCGGTCAGGGGAGTACGCAGAGAGTAAATGTGTTGCTGGGAGATTGGAGGTTATAGTCATTAGGGCGTGGGAGAATTGAAAAAATTGGGGGAATCCATGAATTTATCGTCATCGAAAGTTAATGGGAAAGAGTGGTGTGTACATAGGTGAGAAGCAACCTCTGACGATGATAATTTCTTGATTAATTGTTTAAACGTGATTACAGGGTATAAGTTTGACCAAAACCTCCTTTGAACATTCAATTAGATGATCGTTGGGCATTAATCCTTCTTCATTAATGTTGTTAGGACATCGAGGTAGTCACAGGGGGACCTATTACATAGAAAAGTGTGATATCTATGGTGGAGGATAAATCGAGGATGACTTGGTTAATATGATCCGCAATATGAGAAATGTGACAGTTGGATAGAAAAGAGCGATGTTTTCGTCGATAGGGAGTGTAGGTATAGGAAAGTGTCCAAAGAAAAATTCAATGATGAAAAGCATCTGCCAAAAAATGTTATTCATTTTTACCTTGCCACGTTTAATCCAAAATAACTTATGCAGTGGTTGATATGAAGGGCCTGCGAGGAAGATAATTTATGAGGTGTACTCTATAGAAAGGGCCATGCAATCAGTTGGTATGTGACTAGGATAGAGAAGTCCTCATTGGTAGTGGTAAAAGGATGGGAGCATGAGGAACTTAGCATGATACTAACTTTCGATGATGATGTTATGAGGCATCGTTGTCGGTGAAATATGAAGGTGTGCATGTCTGTCCATTTGATAAGGACCCGACAACGAAAAGGCAAGAAGGGAGTAATGTGAGAAGTAGGTGGAGGGCACCTAAATTTATTGTTTTAAGTTCTGAGCATGAAGATGAAGGTTAAGAGAAAGACACCTCATGAAATAAAATAAAAGTGTGCATCCCCACACTAAGACTTGAAAAATTTAAGTGAGGAATGGATTTTTTTTCTTTCACAACAAATGATGACTTACTATGAATAACCAGTTATCTCTAATCTCAAAAGAAAAGTATTGATACCTCATCAATTTTGTTGTTACCTTTAGATAGTTCATACAATTTACAATGTGAGGACCCCACATTCAATTAGCCTTAAAAGTCAGAGGAAAATCCCATCGTTGATGATCTCCTGCATAATTCTAGTGAGAGTTTATGAGGACTATATATCCAGTGGTGAAACATGAGGGGTACAGAATAGAGAAATATTTACCAACCAATATGGACTTTATTTTGTTCCTCACCTCTCTTCCTGGCATTTCTTCGCTTCCAGCGAGAGTCAATATCCTTGATGAAATTGCATTGGTATCTTACAAGCATAGCCTTGTTGCCAATGAGCGTCCATAGCCTTGACGGGTTTTCTCATACTTCCCACACTTTTACAGTGCTTTCAATTTCCTTGTGTTCGTGATTATGTTCCTTCATTGTTTTTAGATATATTATTTATGTATTGCTTTTGCAACATGTGTGAAGGTGAGTAGGAAGAAGAGTGATATGAGAGTTACTTTGATATGCAAGTCTCAATTGGTGGTTCATTCTTTTGTGTTCCTCACATGAGTTACCGGTAGAGTACAATTAATGGAATAATGAGTAATACCACCAGATGTATGCAGAAGATATCAATTTTTCGAGAAGTTCGAAAAACTTATGTGGATCACAGGCATGTCTTGAGAGTGGTCACACATAATAAAGATGACTAAAATGAGATATCAGAAGGTGTGGAATTTTTAGGTCTGAGGTTTTCTCTAGGCATGAGTGAACCAAATCCTCTTTATGTGTCATCATCTCTTATGTATAAAAGTTGAGTTATAGGTCCTTTGATTACTGTTGAGTAAGAGGTGCCCAAAGAGTAAAGTGGTTACATGGGATGAACCATTTAGGGTTGTGATTATGGGGAAAGGACTGGTATGGAGTGGTGAACTGCTAATTATTATAGATTAACAAAAGCGAAAAGAAAAGGAACACTAAATAAAAAATTCTAGGGAAAATAAAGTTTGGAAAGATAAAAGATGATTGGGTTGAAAATAACAGGGACTAGGAAAGGAAAACTAAAGGATCTCCTACTATGTACAATACTACAATCACCATGGGTGATTAGGAGAAGTAATGTTTTAGGATTTGGCCATTGACATCGATCTCCTCCACCTCTCCCTGTAATGTCTTAATTCTAAAGGTCCCAAGACCTATTTTCTGGTGGATCGTATAAGGTCCCAACCACAACTTTTGAAATTTGGTGTTTTTAACTTTTAGTTTGTTTTGTTTATCCCACTTGAGTACAAGGTCTCCTTCGTGAAAACCTTTATTACCTACAAACTATTTGTCGAACCATTTTTTGATTACTTCTTGATCGTGAGTTAAGTTCAATTTATCTTTCTCCCTTTATTCTTCCAGTTTTAATAACATATTTAACCTCTCCTACATCACTTGGAAAGCCTCATCATGGATGGATTGGGCCAATTTCAAGGTTGGAAAGAAGGTGTGAGTAGGTATAGTGGCCTCTTGTTCATAGAATAGGAAGAAAGGGGAGTTATCGATTGATGACTTGGGGGTTACTCTGTCATCCTAGAGTGAATTCTATAGAGAAATGTGCCAATTTCTTTGATGGTGATTTACAGTCTTCTTGAGGATGTTAATGAGGTTTTGTAAGTGGATTCTTCCAATCCATTTCCTTGTGGGTAATAATTTTTTGAATATTTAATTTTGATATTTATTTTGAAGAAATTCAGTCAATTTCATACAGGAAAAATAGTTTTCATTATCAAAGAATAATGATTCAGGAACTCCAAACTTGGTGATGATATGAGATTCAAGGAATGAAGTCACATGGTTTTCATTTATAGTCTTCAAAGGGATCACCTCACTCCATATGGTAAAATAGTTAATGGAAGTCGAGATGTATTTGTGCATTTGGGAGGAATTGGGATTGATTTCCCTGATTACGTCTATGCCCCATTGCTGAAATGGAAGTTCGTCAATCAATGGTTGTAGGGGAAATGCATATTTCTTCTCTCTTCCTACTGACTTCTAAAACTATTAGCATCTCCTCGCATACGCATGGGAATATTTGAACAAGGAGGGCTAGTAGTATCCATCTCTGAGAATTTTGTGTGAAGTAGTATCTCCATTGTAGTGTCCTCTAGTTGGTCCATCATGGAGTTCAGATAGGACCTTCTCAGCACATCTCTTCTCCAGACATCTTAGGAATGCACCATCATAGTTTTTTCTGCATAGAATTCCCTGGATAAGCTTATATTTAGTAGATTTGAGCCTAAGGGCCCTTTTATTTTTGGGATCCAAATAATTTGGGGTTGATTTGTGAGTCAAGTAATATTTCATTTTGTATAACCAAATGTCTGAGCCAGTCGAGATGTAACAAACTTCTCTTTCAAATAATTCATGATCTTGATACAGAGCATCTTCATGTGGCTCAATAATAGGGTGATTCAGTGGCCAGTTTGCATAGTCCTTTCCCTTTAACGATTTTTGCAGGAATGATCTCCACGTCATATTCTTGTAGGCTCATAATCCAGTTGGCTCTCTTTTCCACTAAGTCTCTCTGTACTAGGAGATTTCTGACGACAGGGTAGGGAACAATGAACATGGTTTTAGATTTAAGTAAGAATGGTCGAAAGTGCTTGACAAGTTTAAATACTCATCTCCTTATGAATTATTATGTGTTAAGAAAGTTGCAAATGTGATATCGGAGGAGAAGGTGTAGAGGATGAAGTCTCGATCAAAATCTGGGCTCAACAATGCTGGGGCTTGTGTGATGTCTTCTGTGATTATGTCGAAGGCCTCCTTTTCTTTATGCCCCCATTTGAATTTGATATTCTTCTTAATCATATCGTTCAGGGGTTTTACCATTTTGGTGAAACTAGGGATGAACCGTCTCACAAAATTTATCCTCTCGAGGAATGACGGCATGTCTTTATTATTGTGAGGGGGGAGGGATATTAGTGATTGATTTAGTCCTCTCGGGTTCAATCTGCATGCCATGCTTGGAAATGATGAAACACATAAGTTTGCCTTCATCAACAACGAAAATGGATTTCTTGGGGTTAAGAGAGATGACAAATCTCTTGCATCTGTTGAATACCTTCTTCAAATGAGAGATGTGATCCTCTCTATTCTTCGAGAAGATGGTTAGGTCATCTAGATATACTACAGAAAAATATCCCAGTAGACCCTAAATTGATGTCCATGGCTCATTGAAAAGTTACTCCAGCATTGATCAATCTGAAAGGCATCTTCCTATAGTCATAAGTTCCCCATTTGGTTCCGAATGTTGTCTTTAGTTTATCTTCATGAGCCACTAAGACCTGGTTATATCCAAAGAAACCATCTAGTAGGGAGAGTGTCTCTGATCCAGACACACATTGTAGAATTTGCTCCATGGGGGGTATAGGGTAGTTATCTTTCTCTAAGGCTCTGTTTAGATTTCTGAAATCAATGCAAAGCTCGATATCCCCATTCTTCTTCCTTACTAGAACCGATTTATAGATCCATTGCATATGTCTTACTGGAAAAATTATTTTGGAAGACAACAATTTATTCAATTATGCTTTGACTTGAGGTTCAAGGATGGGGTGCATCTTCCTTAACTTTTGTTGGAATGACTTAGTTTGGGGTTTCATGGGAATGATATGTTGTGTGATTTTTGTATCATATGTCTTGAGATCCTCATAAGTCCAAGAGAAAATGTCCTTGTATTCTTTGAATAAATTGATGTGTGATTGTCTTTCTTCATGGGAGAAATTTTTATCCAGATTAATATTTTGAGGTGTAATATCTTACCCCAAGTTCACTACTCCAAACTGCAGGTATGAATTGTTAGTCTTGCATTTTGTAACCTTTTTAAATTTATCTTGAAGATCATAGAGATTTTCAAGTCTAACCACATTCTTGCGGATATTGTTGGTTGAGATTGTTGTAATTTTTGTTTTAGCTAAATCAGTAGTATATGTATTCATTAGCAACTCGTGTTGACCTTCATCTATGATAGAATCCTTGAAGGTATCTTTGAGGTTCAATAAATTTATGAGTTTCTCGTCATTATAAAAAATTCTCTAGTTAACGATATTTTCGGGGATTGAAGGCTTGTACAAAATTTCAACAGAGAACGAATCAGGCATCAATCCTTTTGAGGGTATTAATCTAGACGATATGTTAGCTAACAAATCAACGTCAGAATTCAGTGATTGAAGAACGACACTAATATTAAATGCAACAAAATATTTGGTTAGATCCCAAACCTCTAACTAATAAAATTTTAAGTGACTTGAAAGAAAACGAATGGAGTTTCTTACCTGTCTAACAAAGATTTTGGAATCACCAAATACCTTGATTTTTTCTTCCCTCAAGTCTATTTCCTTCCTTAGCCCTTGTACCAGGGATTCGTATTGGTAGTGTTGTTGGTGCAAGGAAACTCTAGTCTGCAGGAAATTAAAATTCTCCTCCCTTTCGGGTCTTTTAGTATGCAACTGACACCTGCACCATCTAAAAACTTGGATCCATCAAAAAATAATGTCCACATGTCGGGATCCCCTTTCTTTATTTCAATTGTTGGTTTTAAGTTTTCAGATTTTTTTAGTTTTGGTGGGGTTAGCTAAGTCAATAGGATTTTCTAATCTATCCTTGGAAACTATGTTAGGATGTACATCAAAGGGACTATTAGTTTGACTAACTATATTACAATCAGGTTCAACAATCTGGGTGAAATGAAGGATTCCAGACTTTGTATCAGATTCTGTAAAGGGTGATATTTTAGTAGTGTAATCCCCAAAGAACGTGTCATATGAATAATTCCCCATGATTTAGTTATTGAACATTATTGGTTCATTTGGATCATTCAGGTCTGTGACTACATGTTTCATGTACCTCTCTCTATCGATCCTAATATGATTTATCTTCCCATTGTAGGGGAGCTAGAGGTGTGACTAATCAGTGGAAAAGTAATCGTTCAACATAGTTGACCAGTCACAACTTAGAAGCATACTATAGTTTTCAGGTATATTTTCCACAATGATATAGATGGTATAATGGACTCTTGGATTTCCATACATCCTAATCAACACATTCTTCAGTTCCCCAATGAATTTTACTCTGGTTTTGTCCAACTAGATAATCTATATGTTGGATGGTTTTGGTTTGACATTAAGTTTTTCATATACCTTGAGGGGAGTGACATTAGATGAAGATCCAAAGTCAACCATACAGTTATGGACATTACTATTGAAAATTTCAAAGGTGATAAGGAACGACGGAGTGGTATATCTAGACCTCTATCATGTAAGGGAAGCATTGGTGGCTACCTAAGTTTTAGGCAAAGTGTCATTAGTCAGCGAGTTGGTTTTGACTATTCCTTTCTTAGCTCCAACATTTATTTATTTTTAGTTAGTGAGGTCATTTCCCTATAGGGTATAGACAAAATTTTCTTGGATTTGTGGGATTTTCATAAGTTCAAACGGGGAAATATTTTCCTTATTCCTTTTCAATTCTTCTAAGAAGTCATATTCTAATGTGATCAGAGGTGTGGATGTAGCATTGGGCTTCAATGTATGATTGGTCATTTTTTAGTCTGAAGTTGTATTTTTCGTAGGGTTGGGGACATAATTCGCTAGAGTAGATGATGGCTTGGCAGTGGAAGTGGTAAGAGTGGTGGGATTATTAGGGATAGTGTTATCATTAGAAGTTTTCTTGCTAGTGTTTCTAGTTGTAACAAGGTTTTGTGACATATGCACTTATTCTACTTCTTCTTCTTCTTCTTCATCAAACGAGATGTCCAAAAATGAAATCAATTGATGTTGTTGAGGTTCTTGAGATTCTTGGGATTGCTCTTGTTGTTCTTGAGCTTCCTCCCCTTCTTCATCAACCTCACTGATATTTTCAGTTTCCCAAGTTTGAAAATATTGGACTATATCTTCCATATTAATTCCATCCGGTTGGGGGGCATTAGTTTTGTTAGTAGGGGGGTAATTTTTATCTTTATTAGGAGGGAACTTAAAGAATTTTGGGGGGTTAGAAGACCCTTCTCCACTAATTTTATTTACATCAGTTAGGTCACTAGATAATTTCTTGATAATTCTGTGAAGTGCTTCCATATTCATAGGATCATCTTGTTTCTTTTCTTTTGAATATTTAGATGAAGTTGCTTTAGGTTTTCCTTTATCTTTTGAAGTTTTGGAACTAGGGTTCCCCTTCAAGATTAATAGGTTTTTCTCAAACTTAATGGATTCTTGGAAGACTTCCTCCAGTGTGCATTTCTCAATGTTCTTAACATGCATGGCCATGGATATGGCCAAGCTAGATGTATAGAATTCAATGGTGACATCCTCTACAGGTTTAGAGGCTCAAGGGATTTGTTTGAGTTGGGTAAGAAAGTGTTAATTGTAATCAGTAACCAACTCCTTGGTGTACATTTTGACTCTTGAGAGTTCAAGGACGCGTGTAGAAGGTGTTTTGTTTTCCCTAAACTTCTTTAGAAATATATTCTCAAAGGTTTCCAAATTAGTGATATTGTGATAGAGGATTATTCAAGTGAGAAGTACCAAGTAGATTTTTTCTCTTCAAAAGAGAGGAGAAAGAGACAACAAAAAACATATTCATACCTAATGCCCTAATGCCTAATAGCGAGTAGAAATTTCTTGATATGATTCTTGGTTGATTCCTTTCTGTTTGGGTCAAATTTAGGAAACAAATCTCATGATTCCTGGGAATATCATGCTAAATTACGGGTACACCGACTGCATTAGGGATTAACTAAGGCTGGTAGGGTGGTCAATTTTGGTTTTGGTTGGCACCAGCCATGTTTTGGGGTTGAAAAATGACAATTTGATAAGGGTTATTATCAGGTTGACTCTCTAGTTCGTCACCTTCTTTGTAACTTTCTCCAGACTTGTTTCTAGAAGTGAGAGGGGGTGATTCAGGCGAGGAAGGTGGTCTTCCTCTGCCTCCACCAACCAACTGGTAGGATTCCAAACTGGAGTTAGAGGTCTTAGGAATTTCAGAGAAATCTTGGGGTAAATTATATTATGGGGTTCCAGATGAAAGGTTATTGTGGTAGAGGTCTAGATCAGAGAATAAGGGGTTTGTATTTTGAAGGTTTTCTTGATTCTTGGGAAGTGAATAATCAAGGGGAAGTTGTTTGGTTTGCCTGCTCAATTTCCTATTGAGAGCATAGTTGGTACGTTCAGTGGAGCATATTACTATGGCTTCAATTTCTAGGATGGTCCATATAGAGAGTTGTGGGGAAAATAAGGAAGACGCAATATGTGAGGAGACACAGTGAGTGTTGACTTGAGTTGGGGTGTTCACAGCTTAACCCGAGATAAGGGGAGTTTTCTTAGGGTGAATTCGATGGGATTCATTGCACGAGGGGTTTCTCAACTGCGGAATAGAACGGGATGGTTTAAAGTTATTATGTGTATCCATTCAGTTCTATGGCCCTCCATCTAGCGCCATTTCCATTGACAGGTCGAAATGACCCGTTCAATCAGATCAAGGAAAGTTCCTGGTGGTAGGTCGCAATTAGACCCACTCTTGTTTGAGATAGCGCTTCTGACCATTTTATGTCTTGGTTACCTTATTAACTACAAAATAATTAAATATGAATCTGAGACTTATGGTTCTCAGATGAATTAAAGGCTAAATATTCTAACTTTCTATTCCTAAAACTAGAATCAAAGACTAAAGGTCTAAGATACATGTTTAATCTATCCTAATATAATCTATCCTAATCATCAGAAATCCATAAGACGAACACAGTAAGAAATGATATTAATTGCAAAGAATGAATTCACGTGACAAGAAATATATAATTTGACTGAGTAGTTTTTTGTAGCCAATATAGAATGATTAACAAATTAAGTCACTGAGTCATCGTGTTCGTGTAGGAAAACAATCACAATCGTAAGAAACAAAATATTAACCATGAAATAATTTAGAGATTGACATTCATAAATCACAAAAAATGCATGCATAAACATGAATAATCATGATAATACACATATGATCCATTCTCTTCCAAAATGTCTTCAGTTCTTTATTCAAATAATAGTAAAAATACTAGTCTCTTCTCAAAAGAACCAAAATCCCTTTTTCTCTTACAATCCTCCCATTTATAGAACTCCTATGGGACTATGATACATTCCTCATATTGATAATGGTTGGGATATTGAAATGGTGATACAATTTCCCTTTCGCAATTGGGACATGGACATGAGTACAATGAAATGATTTACTCTACAAAATTTCAATTACAAAATACAATTCTTTAGGGGATCCTTGACGGCTTCACCTTCACATCCATGAATTCATTCCATCTCTTGAGGTCTTAGAGTATGGAATATACTCAAAGTAACTATGTGCTTTCCAGATATGCCTCACTCTTGCACATGGGAATGATTATCTTCGTCATGAGGCTCTACTCAAGATGTTGCATGACTTCTTTTGTTAGGGTGATGATTTTGGAGGGTTGGATCAATATTTTTTTGATAATCTCTATGTAAATTTCGTTGATTGATTCGATAACTCTCTAAATGAGGTTCCTCTTCATGTCCAAGTCCTCGATCATTTTTTGGGATGATGAATATTTTTCGACATCCCTCAAGGGATCCATTCTGAATAGTGAGAGAAGGTTGTTCGTTGATCTCCATACCTCGGTGTTGGATGCAGTCACTTGTTCCTAAGTATTTAGAACATATGTGATTGTTGTCATATATGTTTCTAGAAGTCGACGATCTTAGATTCTCCGATCGTCTGAATACGTTGCAAAGGTTTTTGGAGACGAAACTGTTTGCAATGAATCTTTCCATTTTGTAATTTTGTTGCAAGATTACATGGCCTTTTAATATTTTTCATGGGTAGCTTTCACCTGTGATTTGAACTTCATCTATTCATATATATTCACCATAATTTTTTCGAGCGTTTCAAACAACATTTTCTGTGTGATTTGAAGTTCTTCATTTTTCTCCAGGTATTTTTTTTCATGATCTCAAGAGTCGTTGTTTGATTTTGGCTTTCTTCTACAATCCTCCTCAAGAGGTCATTGCCCATTTGTACCCTTTGGATTTAGGCTTCACCCTTTTCATTGAAAGTCCTTAATTCATCCAACTTTGTTTTAAGCTTCATCATCTCCATATTTTGCGAGGTTTTAAGATGTTTCATGTCACTAGCATGGGTCTTTTCTACCAATGATATTGACTCATTGAATTTAAATTGTAGACCTTCCTCCTATGCTTGTAGTCGCATTTTTATCTCCTCCTCATAGGCTTGTTTTTCCTACTAGATTTCTTTTGCATGTTCATTGGTCGTATATTCTTTGATAGTCACTAGGGTTGTTTTGATCTCCACAACATTGGATTTTGCGACATTTAGCATTGTTGCAACCTCATGGACTAATACAATGTTTACACCTACAAAATCACTGAGTGTCGAGGTTTCTTGTAGATAATATCCTTTACATCGGGTCCATCTTTCCATTTGAAGCTTCTCTCGGGTAAATCCTAAGCTACTTTTGTTTTTCCCCTTTTCCTTTTGGGTGTTCTCTTATCTATGGATCATGTCTTGTGGTTGTATTAATAATCGTCGACTATGACCATTTCTCCTTTGAGCCCGAGCCCCTCTAAAGTGAGCAATAATATTTCTATAATCGAAGCCATGGGGGTGCATACTTCTATTGGGGTATTGATCAAGTCATCCTCGGGGTCTATAATGATGATATCATCAACCCCTGCTAAATTGGTGTCTCGTACCTGTGTGTCGTCGGCCTTATTCTCTTTTACTCTTCTCTTGGGATTCTCTTGGTACGACCCATGTTGGTTACCCTGTGTTTTTTGTTTCTTTTTTTCTTGTGATAGCTTTCTGCGAGGGATGATATTTACGTATTCGTTTCTCCAGTGTGGATTACTTCTCTTCTCCCTATTTATTCTTCAAAAATTGGTATGTTTCCTTGGTTTCTTCATCTTTTCTCACCAGCTTGTCTTCCTTTTCTCTTTTCTTTTTCTCTTCTTCACTTAGCCTTTCTTTGTCCTGGTGGAGAAGGGCTCAGAATTTTTCTAGTTTCATAGTTCTATCTTTCTCTACATCCTTCCTTAATTATTTTGTGGTTGTGTCAGTGGTAAGTCTTTCAAATACTTCCTCAAAATTTAGAGTGCCTCGGAAAACCTCTCTTGTAAATCAGGCTTCATGAATGGTTTTTTGTGTCGGCCCAATGACTTTCATATGCTCATATACCACATTCTGAGGGTCATGGGATTTGGGTTCCCCAATGCAGAGGCACAAATCCTTAATAATTTCATCTTCCTTATCGACTTACTTCTTGTTCAAAAGAGAGTATGATCCAATATGAACAGGGAAGATGGGCCAATATCTTTTGTTCTTTTCTGAAAGGTAGGTGATTCCCCCTTCTCTATAGTTTGGTATGTAACCTCCCTGGCCAACAATTTATCGAGCACATACTTGGGTAACAAGTGAGACACTTTCATGGCCCCATAAATCTGGATGTATGTGTAACATTTCTTCATATACCAATCTATGATCTCTTTTAAACCCTTAAGATCCTGGAGAGAGATCTTATGTGGGAAGAGGACGAAGATGGACTTGTGTAAGGGGGGAAGGAAGTAATTGCATATATCATAGAAAACATTCTTGCAATTGACCTCCCACAGTTAAGAATGATAGAAATGAATTCGTCCCTTGTCTAGGGTCCCGACCTAGTTGAAGGCTAGGAAATAACCAGCTGCACATACAACATTTATCAGATAAGAAGACATGTAAAAGCATAATTTTTTCATGCTTTTGGGATATTGACTGCACTGCGTAATGATGAATGAAATAATAGTTTCCCAGTTGAATGCTTTGTCATTCTGGGATACCCTATAAGTCATGGGAAACCACTCCATCCTTATATGGGTGCTGGTATCCTCGTCGTAGAGCCTGCAGATCATAGTATTGAACACTATGTATGGGATCTTAAGATATCATTATGGTATATATATTTCACTCTTTTTTACCGGCCACTCTTCATCATAGAACCAATCTTCCATGAGGAACTCATAGTCTTCATGTTCGACTCAGAACTGTTCAATAAAAGAATTGTTTAGGGCTACCGTAGGTTTTGTATTTCGATTCCTTGCTATGATATCATCTTCTTTGAGGGAGGCGATCGAAAGTCCCGAAGCATTTAATATCAACCTCGTATCTTTATGAAAATACATGAAACACCATCTAGATGCGTTGATGTATGGAAACAACTCTAGGAAAGAGGTTGCAATATGTATCCCTCTCTTCTGGATATTCATGTATGTATCAATGTCCATATCATCAAATGGCAACCTTTTATTCTCGAACATGTCCAGGATATTGGCGTAGCTAAGGTAGTTCTCCATTCCATCATGGTTGTTGGTATCATAGATGTTATATGAATCTCGAATCGAAGCTGGAACCTCCATTCCAAAAGTCTAGATTTTTCCTTTTCTAGTGATCATTATGTACATCTCGTCACTTGTGCAAATAAACAAAAATATAATTAATATAGTCATTTTAGGATTGAAATAATAACACTAGAAAACTAGTATCCTACTTTCTTATAGACCGGGAGAAGTAGTCAATCAAGCAAAGATAATAGAGAATTACAGATGCAGATTTCATTTTTTTCTTTACGAGCAAGTGAGCAAGAACATGAGTCTTGGTGATTTTAAAATATTTTGTCAATTCCCTCCAAACAAAAACATGATCAATGAAAGGTGTGATACTTATTGGACTCAGTTAAGGGAGTACACAGAGAGTAAATGTGTTTGTTGGTGATTGGCGGCTATATCTATTAGGGAACTGGAGAATTCAAAAAATTGGGGGAAGCCGCGAAGCTGTCATCGTCGGTAGTTGATTGGAACGTGAGGTGTGGACATAGGTGAGAAACAACCTCAAATGAAAATAATTTCTTGATTAGTTGTTTAAGCATGATTACAAGGTCTAAGTTTGACCAAAAAATTTGTTTAATGTTCAATTAGATTACCATTGGGAATTAATCCCTTCTTCATTAGTGCTGACAAGACGTCGAGGTAGTCGTGGGGGGACCTATTACTTAGACAAGTGTGAGATATATGACGGAGGAGCAATCAATGATGACTTGGTTAATATGATCTGAAATATGAGAAACATGACAGTTGGATAGAAAAGAGAGATGTCGTTGTTGGGAGGGAGCGTAGGTATAGGAAAGTTTCAAAAGAAAAATCTGACGATGAAAAACATCTACCAAAGAATGATAGTCGTTGTTACCTTGCCACGTGTAAGCCAAAATAACTTATGCAATGGTTGATATGAAGGGCCTGCGAGGAAGATAATTATCAAGGTGTACTATGGAGAGAGGTTCGTGCAATCAGTTGGGATGTGACTAAGAGAGATAACGGTTCATCATTGATAGAAAAAGGATAGGAGCATGAGGATGATATCACACTGCTAAGTTCTAACGACGATAGTATGAGGCGTTGTCGTTGGAGAAATATGAAGGTGTGCAAGTGTGCCTGTTTGATAAGGACCCAACGAAGAAAATGAAAGAAGGGAGTAATGTGAGAAGTAGGTGGGGGGGACCTAACTTTAATGTTTTAAGTTATGAGTATGAAGACGAAGGTTAAGAGAAATACACCTCATGAAAGAAAAGAAAAGTGTGCATCCCCACACTAAGACTGAAAAACTTTAAGTGTGGAACGGGTTGTTGTTCTATCAAAACACCACCAAAGAGAGACATTGATTTATCTATTGATTTGTTGTCGGGAGTTTCCCTAGTGTCCAGGACACCTTACAGAATGGGCACACCAAAATTGAAATATTTTCAAATGCATCTCAAATAACTTTTGAAGAAGGGGTGTATACTCCCAAGTGTGTCACCTTGGGTCCATCTTTATTCTCCAAAATTTTTTTGGGGGAGCCCCAATTTATGTTTTGGGGAATAAATATGGAGCCTTAAGGTTGTGTATTGATCTTAGATCACTGATTAAGGTCACAATAAAGAACAAATGTCATTTTCCAAGGGTTGATGATATTTTTTATTAGCTAAAAGGTGCAAGAATATTTTCCAAGATTGACTTGAGATTAGCTTATCATCAAGTGAGGATAAAGGAAGAGGATATCAACAAGATAGTGTTTAGAACAAGATATGGGAGTGATGAATTTACAGTAGTTCCTTTCAGACTATCAAATGCCCCATTTTTTTTCATTTTCCTGATGAATGGAGTGTTCAAGGAATACATGGACAAGTTTGTGACTGTTTTCTTAGATGACATACTCATCTATTCAAGGACATAAGAGGAGCATGAGCAACATTTGAGAATGTTTTTGTAAGTTTTGAGAGAGCATAAATTGTATTCCAAACTAAGTAAGTGCATCTTTTATCAATAAAAGATTCACTACTTGGGGCATATTATTTTAGCATATGGGATAACAGTTCATCCAGAGAAGATAGAGGCCATTAGAGGATGGCTAGCGCCAATAAATGTAACAAAGGTCAAATAATTTATGGGTCTTTTTATTATTACTGACGATTCATAAAATAATTTTCAAAGATCGCAAGCCCAATCACTTCTTTGCAAAAGAAGGGTGTGAAATTTGAATGGACTCCCAAATGTGAAGAAGGTTTTCAACAATTAAAATATATTTTGACTTGTGCACCATGCTTAAATATTGCAGATCTAGATGAAGATTTTGCAGTGTGCATTGATGCATCCAAGGAAGGGGTTGGTGGTGCCCTCATTCAAAAGGATCATGTGGTAGGCTATGAGACTAGGAAATGAAAGGAGCATGAGAGTAATTATGCTACACATGAATTGGAATTAGAATCTATTTTACATGCATTAAAAATTTGGATACATTACCTTATGGGGAGAAGATTTGAACTAAGGACAAACCACTGTGGTACGAAGAATTTTTTTGGACAACCAATATTAAATGCCAAACAAACTATGTGGATGGAATTTCTAAGAAAATTTTACTTTGAAATTAAGCATATAAAAGGAAAGGAAAATCAAGTGGTTGATGCACTAAGCAAAACAGCTCATGAAATGCATAATTCATCCATCATCATATTCAACACATATTTAAAAGACAAAATTTTAGAGGGTGCAAATTCAGCTCGATAAATCTAAAAATAAAAGAGACATTACCACAAGGCAATTTACAACAAAAAATTATTTTTCGTGAGCTAAAAGAGGATGGAATCCTCATGTACAAAGAGAAAATATATGTGCCAAATTTCGGAGAGCTGAAAAAATAGTGCTAAGGTAAATGCATAATGTGTTGTATGTTGGGCGCCCAAGATATTAGAAGACAATTGTAGTTGTAAGAAGCCAATACTTTTAGACATCCAATGGGGTTGCTACATCCATTTCTCATTCTTGAGTGGAAATGGGAAATGGTTACAATTGATTTTATTACAAATATTCCAAGAACAATGAAGCAGTATGATTCCATCATGGTGGTGGTAGATAAATTAACTAGGGGAGCACATTTTATTCATGTGAAGACAACAACACACAAGGAAAAAAATATTGCATATATCTACATGAAAGAAGTTATTAGATTACATGGGGTGCCTAAGGAAATTGTTTCAGATAGAGATAAAAAAATTCACATCTAATTTTTGGAAAGGTTTGTTCAAAGGATTTGGAACAAAATTAAATCTTAGTATAGTGTATCACCCAAAGTCAAATGGGAAAACAGAGAGGACTAACAGAATCATTGAAGACATGCTCAGAATGTATGTGATGGACTAGCCATCAAAGTGGGAATATTATATCCAGTTAGTAGATTTTGTTTACAATAATGTGTATCAAGACTCATTAAAAATGATCCCATTTAAAGCATTGTATGGAAGGAAGTGTAACACACCAGTGAGTTGGGATAACCTAGCAAACAGAGTTGTCATTGGGCCATATTCGTTTAGGTAAATGGAAGAGCAGATGAAAAGGATTAGGAAGAATTTAAAGGCTACCCAGGATAGACAGAAAAATTATGCACACAAGAAAGAAAAAATTAGATATTTTAAAGTGGAAGAACATATTTTTCGAAAAGTGAAAGATAAAATAAGTTCGCTAAGATTGGGTTGCTTCCCAAAGTTGGTAGCAAGATATTGTGGGTATTTTGAAATCTTAGAGAAGACAGGGCCACTTCCATACATCCTAGAATTGCTTGCATCCACGAGAGTGAATAATGTATTCCATGTTTCATTATTAAATAAATATGTTCCTAACTCTAACCACATAATTGATTAGATTGTGATCCAGGTGGAAAACGAAGGGGATTTTTGGGTGGAACCAGTACGCATCCTCGACCAGAAACACAAAGTGCTCAAGAACAAATCCATAGGGCCAGTAAAGGTTCAATGGACATGTTATGGTCTTGAATATGCAACATGGGATCATGAAGAAACTATGCAGGATGAATACCCGTAAATTTTTGTCAATTTTTAAGGAAACATAAATTAAAAATACAAGACTCCATTTTTGGGAAGCTCGAGTTCTGAAAACACATCTTAGGATTTTGGTCACCTATATTGACAACCATAATAAAATAATGGTGCATCCTGATGGATTGGGAATAGTGAAGGGGAACATTCCTTGGGTCAGTAGGTTGAGAGAAATATGAGATTTTGGTTGGGATTGTTGTTGGAGGGTAAAAATTGCAAAATTTTGCTTCTTTTCTAAATATTGTAATGTGATTTAAATTTGTATATGTATTTAGAATGATGTTGTGGATAGAGGATGGTGAAACATTGTAGGGGAGGGGGAATGTAACACCCCCACTATAATCCTTAGTTTAATTAATACATAATGTATATATGAATGTGGATATGGCCAAGCGATGTAATATGCAAATGTATTTTCTATTTTTAAATAAATAAAATGTGATACCAGTTGTTGGGGATATGGACATAGATGGGGAATGAGTTATCCACAATCAAAGAGAGTGTATAATAGGGGTCCAAGGGGAAAATTAATTATGGGTATCTATTCAACCCATTTTCCTGAATTTTTATTATCATTGGGGATAACTTCTAATTTTTTGTTTGAGTGTATGAGAGGCCAATCATTAAAATCATGTAAGAGGGTGGGTGTGAGATTCACATCCCATAGTTATTGGAGAGCATGGGGATGAAGTACAAACAAAATTGGGAAGAGTGAGAATTCAACTATGTTGGGGGGAAATAGATGAAATTATTATTGGTAGTTACAAGAAATTTTTACAGATTAATTTTTACATGAACAACAAGCAGAGAGCAGGAAAAAAAAAACTAGAGATAGAGCCAGAAGGTTGGGTTAATTCTAGAGCATACTGGAGCATTTTGGAATTCTTTGGAGATAAATATTGAATATCCAGGTTTTCAGGACTAAAGAGTGAACTCTTGTGTGAGTTGCATTGTAATAATAAGTGTTGTTGTTGTTGGTATTTTTTCTGACAGTGAGTTCCCTTGAGTTCCTGGTAGAGAGATTCCTAGTTACATGTGTCAGAGATACCTTGATAAATGAATGGAATGCTTTGTGGACTAAGATAAGTGAAGGGGTACATTCCTTGGGTTGGGAAGGTCAAGAAGAAGAGAGCTAGAGGAAATTCAGGATAGTTGTAGGAGAATACCAGTGGGTTGTGGGATATTGAGCTATGTGTGGATGGTGATAGGAACCCTTTTTTTGTGGATTCCTAGCCCTATCTTGAGGGTGAATTGTTGTTTATATTTGGAACAACAAGTCTATGGTTGGGTGAAATGTCCTTCTCAAGAAAATGGTTGCACAACTATTTTAAAAAAGATAAGTGTTTATCTGTTTTCCCGAGTTAATGTATGAGTTTAACTATTGTGTGTTTTACTCTGTACATGAGAATGAATTATATGTTGTTGTGGTGAAATTATTTGATGAATTTACATTTTTAACTAGTATGGATGATTAATTGATCTTGAGTTGTCATGTTGTTCATAATTCAAGGTTTAAATGTATTTGTTAATCAATTTTAGTAGTAACATTAACGAATTCCAACACGCTGCTCAAATCATCGTCCATGTTGGGAATAGTTGCTACGTGCAACATGAATCATGTTGCATGCACAATGTGAATAATTATCATGCGCAGTACAAATTTTTTGTGTGCACGGTTATCAGAGTGAGGAGGCAACATTCATGTTAGCTAGCATGACGTAGATGCATTTAAATAATTGGTATTTGCATTGGTTAAATCTATGTATAATCCATAGTTGGTAAGCTACAAGAATTTAGTTAACTAAAAAATTTCAAATTTATGTGTATTTTTTGCAAGTAATGTTCCTTGGTTAAGTTGGTGGACGTTACATTCAAATTGTTCAAGGTTTCTTATATTTATTACTCTAGATGGGAGAGTTCTTCACACTCAATCTACTAAATGTCAAGAAATATTTCAGAAGCACTCTATTTTTCTTTCTTTACTGGTTCATATTCTTCATAATCATATAGGGGAAACCTACTTTAGATCTCCTAAACATCATCCATACACCCGTATTATTTATCGATATATTCACCAAGAATCAAGTTTTTTCTTTTATGCAAGCTTGAAGCTTTAGTAGGGGGGAGAAATATCACATCATGGTTCAAGGAATTATTAATGGGACTTTGGAAGAGGTTGGGATTCTTAATATCCTTAATATCATATTTTCCATATTTTTCCGTATCAATTTCTCGAATATTTTGGCCAAATTTATTCTCTCCCTTCTTCCAAACTACCAATAATCTAAAGTGAATATTATAAAGGATAGAAGGGTGCTTCTTGTTCAAGATATATCTTGTCATTACTCTAGACAATCCATATCAATTTGTGTCCATATGCTTAATAGGGATTCCTTTTTCATGTTGTGAGCTTCTTATGCTTCTTTTGACTAACAATTTCTTAATAGAGGTAAAAAAACTCTTGTCTAGTTGCTCATTATACTCTACTAGACATGTATCTCTTGTACTATGGAGTTTATCTTCCACACTAATTTTCAAGGACTCCATGAATGATAATCTCCCTTCCATCTACCTTTTTCTTCTCATTTTTTTAATACTCACAAATTAGATCATTTTTTCTATGCCATATGTGATTGCACACTACCATAAGAATGTTAGGCTTTCTATCTCATCCAATCCAAATTACTAGTGGTTCCTCAATTATCTTTCTATCATCCTCTAGTGTGACAATTAGTGTAGTTTTAATTTTGCAAGGTAAGGTCCCATATGAATTTTTGTATTACCTTAATCACCCCCAAAAAATGATATTGTCCCCCCTACTCTAAATTTCAAACAACTATCTATTACACAAAACTATGTGGGAATGTACATATAAGAGAGGTGTAAACATACCAAGTCCAAAACTTTATCTCTATATTTAAATCATTCCATATGTTGTAGATACAAATAGATGGTAGGATTTTATAGGACATTAGTGTAACACCAAATGATTTTATATTCATTGAAAAGTTACTTTCACTAATACAGAGTATGGACTTTCAAGCTTAGAGGCTTTGTCCAAGAAGTTGCTTTCTAGGGCCTGCTATGCTATCAAAATTCACCTAGGACTTGCACCTGACCTCATATGCTTGCAACACATTATTTCTATCCTGTATTAATGCAGGGAGAATCCCAAGGAGGATCGAATCCTTATCAGGGCTATTGAAAATGCTATACCTTATTACTAGAGCATGGCATGTTGGAAGCTCCTTAGGGAATGTTTCATGAAGTACCTTTAGTGGAAAAAAGATAATGAACAATATTTCTTTGAAACCCTAGATCACTAAAGATGAAAGAATTTTGTGGGTTGGAAGGCTCATGGACTAAAGTGAAATTTTTTCTTGTTTCAAAGTCTAGAAATATCACATAGATGTTATGGGTGTTGATTTTATGTGGGATAGGAATTTGCAAATTCTTTGCTATTTGTTGGAGTGCCTAGAATCGCTTCTAGTTTGGGTCATGGATGGACTATAAATACTTTAGTATTTATGTTCCTTTTGGTTATTTATTTTTGAGTTAGTGACTCTAAGGGTTCAAAGAACATGGGGGTTTTGTCACAAGATCATTTCCAAAGAACATGGCGGTTTTGTCACAAGATCCATGATGAATTCGTGGGTTCAATCCTAGGCACAAATAAACCATTTTGACATTAAAATTGTATCAACCCCATTTATAAACCTATGATTATGCATAATTAATCTTGATTTATGGATTCCATGCAATGTCATAAAATCATTGTAAATGTATTATGATTTAATTATAAATGTCAAAAGTTGACTGTGGGGGTGAAGCCTTAAAGTACTATCCATGATACCACTAGAGGAGAGAGTGAGGAAGCCTATAGAACGGGTTCACTATGCCCTGACCAGGTAACCCAATATTCTTTACTAAAGTATGAAAATTTTGGAATATTTAGATATTCCCTTTAATTCTGATTTCAAGGAAAATAATTTAATGAGGAAGGGCTTATGGTTGAGAAACCAACCACCCTCCATGAATAAAGGTATGGGAAATATGGCTAGGATAGTTGAACTTCCATCCATATGTACAACATCATACCAATTCTACAGCCCCATATTGACCCTGGGTTACCCTCTAATAGAAGGGAGGGGGTAGGTCGAGAACCTTCATAAGGGGTTATGTGCAGGGGATGCACAAATGGAAAAATGGAGAATAGAGGGAGGCGTGCAAGGGAAGCACACAAGGGGAAGAGAGAAGAAGATCTATGAATATTGTATTTATGTAGGGATCTTGATTCTAGGAAAGAATATGATAAACCTCGCAAAGGCACTAAGCTAGGTGGGTATGAGAAAATCTGAACTAAGAGTAGTGTGAACGAGAGTAACCTTCACCTGTCAATCTCCCTAAGAATTGAGAGAGACTCTCTGGTGGTATCATGGCTTGGCACAGGGATGACCATAGTTATAAGAGTGAATGCATATGATCCTTATACGTTTGGGTGGAAAGGAGAACACCCACAGTCAGTTAGTTGGAAGCAACCTTGTAAACAGATAAGTATCTCTTATACTATGTGTAGTTGAAATGAAAAGCATGGTTGGATACCTATAGTTGTGTTATAAATGTATATGTGTGATTTATGGTATTGATTCATGTTTAATTGGAAAACCTTTTCACTTTGATAATTATTGGATGGTGAGTATGGTGCATTCCTTGCACAATTGAAGATGAGTATTTTGTAGTGGTTTTGGGTTAAAGAAAGTGAATTTGGTTTCATGGATTATATGTACACATGTGATATTCATCGTTGAAATGGGTTTCCCATGAAAGGAAACTAGATCCATAAGTAAATAAACGAATGCAAAATACTAAGTTAAAGGAGATTATATAACCCTCCTTCCCCGTTGACAAAATGGTTGACAATGTTGTGTATAAGTAGTTGAGGAAGGCCGATAACCTTATGTTCTTTCTCTTCCAACAAATTGAAATGGTTGTAGGACTTTGGATTCTCATTTGAATGTCCAGTGATAGGTTTACAATCCACTGGTAACCGTGCTAAAAGAGCCTGATGAAATGGAGAAATTCATCCTGTAGGCCGATGTAGTGCAGGGGCATAGGATTTTTGGGACTCGACTATTAATTAAACTTGTTTAATGCATGGTTGAGTCAATGAGATTCAATAATCAACGATATTTTAGCCTGACTAAATCTCAGTCCTTCAAAATGAGTGAAGTTAACCATTGAAATCCCTTGTAAACCCATGTGAGGATGGTGTCCATTGGATGAGAGGGCGGTTGAATGCCAACCATTGATTTGAAGCTTAGGATGGAGTTTGTGTCGAGGCTATGGGGATGACACTTGTCATATTCAAAGTCATGGAGGGAGTAACAATGGGCCAATTATCTCAACCCAACTTATCTCGGCATCAGACCCCCAGATCCTTTTCATTCTCCCCACTTACCAAGACTCACTACGGTCTGAGATCCACTAAGATGAGGATCATGGATCTATGGATTGACATGATAATCTCCATCGTCTGATGCTTGGAGCCGCAACTACACCTGAATTGTGAAAGAAACCCTGATGATCATTGGATCTAAGCATGAGAGATCTCAGTTGTAGATCTCGTAGACCCGTAACCCTGATAATTAATGTGGTAATCCATCCCTTAATCATGGGATTACCTTAATTAAACATCTCATAATCCCCGAATGTCAGACTTCGGGGGATTTTCATAGTGATATTTCATCGATAAAGTCCCGATGTTCGGTACCTGGTGGTGACATGTCATGCAATGAATGGACCATGTGTCGTGACGTGAGTGGTGCTAGGTATCACAGAAATTTGGCATATTTGGACGAAGATCCAGGTGGAAAATGAGTTCCAAGTATTGAGTGGTACAAGTGCCACATGTCATTCCAGGTTGCATGACCAAATAGGGTGATGTTTTCAGGATTCCAACTGTATCTCGAATCTCGGACCATCGAGAGATTTTGGGAAATAAGCCTTATGAAAATGGTCGATAGTCGATGCCCGAAATATCCGAGATGATGTCAGATGATGTCATTCAATGAGTAGGAAGAAGAAAAGTGTCAATTCCCTATTGGGTGAACTTTGGGTGTCGTGATGACGTGTATATTGCTTCAGTCCACATGGGAGGTCCACGAGTCACATGGTGATCGCGCCACATGTCAAGTGGTTTTAGTATTTTCAAGCAAAGATCGATGGGGAAAATGAGTGCCACGTGACACAAGGTGATGGTGGCCACGTGTGGTGCCACAATTAAGAGATATAGAAATATAGGACAAGGTTGTGTGTGCAAGGTGCCATCTCATCCCGGATCGGGAGTTTTGGGACTTTACAAAATGTAAAAAAGGGCCAACATCTCAGTGGCCAATGTCCCGATATCTCTAGGGACAATGTCTCTAGATGACGTCAAAAAATGCCACCAACCCTATGTGTGATGGACATGTGTCAAGGCATGATTAAGTCAAGTCTCAGGGAAATTTTGTAGTAAGCGCTAAGCGGTTTGAGGGTCGGGGCTCGATGGAATAGGTGGAAAGTGCCATGCCTGCAACCACGTCTACGCTAAGGGATGATGTCTTCTGACACGTCATTTCCACATCGTATGGACATGATGACATGTATTCCATGTGGAAATATGGAGGCATTTGGGAAATAAAGGCCCATAAACTTCAAAGGGCCATAACTTTTGATCTAGAGCTCTGTTTTGAGCAAAATTATAGTCGTTGGAAATATCCTAACGATCAAAAGATGATGGTTTCCTTTTTAAATGGATTCAAAGAGGTTTAGGAAAATAAAAAAATTTAATACCCCATCCCTTAAAAGGGTACTTAGGGAGTTGGGTGTGTTACAAGTTGTATCATAGCATGGTTCAAACACTGGGCTTGGATGGGCTAGAGACCAGTCATAACATTGGTATATCAAGGTTAAGATGATCTTGTTGAAAAGTATTTCTACATTTAAAACACTATTTATTATCTGCATGATTTCCTTAAAGGAAGGACATCAGATTGAAACTGTGCCTTGGAAATTCTTACTGAATTGCAATAGAGGAATTATATTGTCTCATTGTCAAATTGGTGACTACTCTTACAGAAGTAGGAATATGATGATAGGCATTGATGGTAAGACCTGAATGTGAAGGGAATAAATGGAGGAATCCTATTATAGGATTGCATAAGTATAGAAAGTGAGTGAACTAGTGGTTATAAGAATACATGTAAGTATGGGTTGTTGGAGCCTTGACAATTGTGATTGTTTCCCAAATAAAAGATTAAACCCTTTATATATATATACCTCCTTACAATTAGAGGATTGATGAAAATGTGTAAGGTCAGTTTACTTGACCTATAATGGTTGAAACTTGTAGGAGGAATAATCTATTTATGAAAGATAAAGAGGAATCCTTTGGGACTATTGCTAATCCTCAAAAAAAGGAAAAGTGAGATGAACATATGAGCCATTTTATGAGCTCATGGCTATACAAAATATGTATTATCCTTTTGACATGAGTGTTTTTTTATGAATGGAAATGTAAGATGCGGATATGTTGTATTACATATGATAATGGTTGCATGTATGTAATATGAAAATAGACTTAATATAACTGATGATTGGTTTTAATGTAAGACCCATTGTTGGCTTGTAATGGTCAATAATGACTTGACGTCAGTGGGGAATTAACAACATGAATGAAATGTTGATAATGGTGTTTCCTATTAATTTAGGAAGATAGGGTTGTAATGGTAAATGAGAGACCTATATAAAGACTAACAAAGGTAGTGTTGGAGCATTACTATATGACCAATGGGTCAAGTTTACATCTAGAGGAAGATGAAAACCATATAGGAATGGTTGGGTATGATCATATAGTAGTGAAATGGAATCCATGAAAGGGTTTCCCTGATAAATGCCTATAGACCAAGAATGGTTGAAAACAATGAAGGAAGTTGGACTTGGGAATTTTATAGCCTGGGAAATGTTGTGAATTACCTACTTATATTTTGTGAATTATAATTTTCTCTAGTAACAAAAGGGAAAGAGTGGTTTCTTGCTAGATATTTCCCTGTAGAAAGGGAAGCACAATTAATGGTTTATTCTTCTAATAGTTACCATGTGAATGGTTGTACTATCTAAAAAACACTCATATTAATATTAAAATATTGATGAACATGGATGACATAGAAACAATGCAAATAGTGAAATTGCATGTTGATATCCCTCTTTATATGAATGAATGGTATAAATATTTGCAAGGGATGAACATGCATTATATGTGTGTGTGTGTGTGTGTGTGTGTGTGTTAAAAAGGAATGATAAGACTTCCTGACTAAGTGATATGTCAATCAATATTTGTACTTGCATGGATTGGATAATTCCCTAGATGCATGGTTGACCCTATGTAGGATTGGAGGGTATGAAATATTTGGTTAAATAACAACTTGAGGAGGTATGTCACTCCTCACAAAAATATCTAATATGAAATGCCGAAAAGAAAATGAGCAATATTATTCAATTGATTGAGATAGAAAGCAAGGTGAGAATGCCTCTGAGAATCTCATGAACAAATTATAAGTTAAATTATTCTAAATAAATATACATATGAAATTGTAAAGTGTGTTGGTGGAGGACACACACAGCATTCTAATGCATCTGATTAAGTATGTAAAAGAACAGTTTGAATATAAATTGATAAGAATAATGTGCATATGAAAATGCAAGTTGATGGAGTAAATGTACATGCTTAAATGTAAAATCTGAATGCATAATAGGAATGCATGTTTATACTCCTTATGCTAGATTGAGTAAATATATGAAATGATAAAGATGAAGATGACTCTAGATTGAGATTATTTCAAAAGGTACTAGATATGCAAAAAGAGGGTTGCATGTTGAAGAATTTCCTGTGGAGGAGCTGTGTAAAGATTTTTTCAAGAGAAAAAATCATAACCTTAATGACTGTTGATAATTAAGAAGTGGGATGCAAAGCATGTTTATAAAAGAACCCTGGATTACATGTTAAAATATAATGCATGAGTGAAAGTTATGAAAATGAATGTTTATCATTCTTATTTCTAATGGTAATGTGAAGAATGCACAGGTTCATAATTCATTGTGAACAAAAATATTGTTAGTGTATCATGTTGATTTATCCAAGAAAGTTCAAGATGAGATTGACCAAGACTTCTCAAGGAACAAAGAAGGCATATCCCTAAGGGCATGGATTGTAGAAGCAAAAGAAGGAGAAAACATGAACACTTTTCTTCCTTTAAAACTCTGATGTATGAGACAAAGTTGTGCTAGAAAATAAATCTATAAATATGTTTAAATGAATAGGCTTAGTTGAGCCATGTTATGTAAAGGCAGTGAGGCCTTAAAAATAACTCAGTTTGAAATTTCCAAACTGTGTAGAAGGAGTTGGAAAGAAGGGAAGAATCCCTTAACTCATTTCTTGTTGTCTATTATGTTTCTCTAGGACGAGAAACTGATATGTTGATGAATGTGAATGTTTTTGCGTGAGAATGCGGTTATGTGTGAATGTTTTGGAATGATAATGGAGACAACTGAAATATTTATTTCTTTCACTCAAAAAATTATTGAGGAAATGTGATAGAGTACATATGGATATGTAGGAGTGTATTTGAAAATTTTTTATTGATTCAAATTTGACGATACATGCATTCTTATGTAACATGACAACCGATATAATTGTGATGGTGATGATGCATGTATGTGTAGAAAATATTGGAGTTGTTGGGAAAGATAACTGCCATTGTTGAATAACCTCAGGCATAGGTAAACAAAAGAAGGATGTTGTTGAAAATTGTTGAAGGGACCCTAGGAGTTCCCATGAAAGAACCATTGATGAGATAATATCAGAGAAGTGTTGACAGCCAGAACAAGTATAAAAGTATGCATGCATATGTGGCATAACACTTGAAGGGATTGGGTAGGGATCCCTTCTAAAATATTCATTATTTTAATGATATGCATGTGTTTTAGAGTGGTTGTTGTGTGCCAATGATACCCAAGTAGGGTACGAGTCAAGAAAGAGACACCTGAAGGATAGAGGGAGGAACCTATGAAAACCAAGGATTAATTGAGATCATTGCAAGAAATTTCATGAACAAGGTATCATGAACACATTAACCAATCGGGGATGATTGGGAATAAAGTGATCATAAGAAGAAAAATGATGGAATGCATTGGGGAGATGCAAGTGGTAAGAGAGTAGGAATGTGTGGGAATTCCCATCATGGAAGGTATATATTTCAATATCCTACCATAATTGTAATAATGGTAAAGAAAGGAATTGGGTGACCACGAGTGTTGGCACCCTGGTTACTAGTACAAAAAGAATGCTTAAAGGCATTCATGTGAAACGTTTAGTTTCATGTGTGATGATTTGAGAATAAGATCATCTCAAAGGAGGAGGGACAATATTTCTATAATAATGAATGTGGATAGAAAATCCATGAGGTGAGAATATTGGTTGAAACCCAACTCACTATGGCAAAGTACCTCACATAAATTGTGGTAACTGAAAATAAATGCAAGGGTGCATTGAGTATAAATGTGGTCATGGGAATTGGCACATTGGTTAAATTCATATGATGAATTGATTGCATTTAAAAAGGCTTGGTATGTTGATGTAATGCATGTGTAAGGAATGTTATAATTTTCCTTTACATTCTATATCATTGAATATGATTCCATTGTTAGTATGCACAATTTTTGAAAATTGTTTGGAGTCCAATGCAAGTGTGAAAGGAAAATTTAAGGTGAATGAGAACTAATAATTTGTTTGGTTGTGTAAAGACGGAACTGTAGGAAGAAGGGCCTTGGATATGGCAGCAAAATGATTCCATAAGGGGGACAAATGCATGTTGGTTATGAAAGATCCAAAATGTTATGAGAAGGAAATCTCATACCTCTTAATCTGGTTCCTATGTGGAACATATATGAAAATGAAAATGTGAAGTTTGAGATCTATGGGTGATAGATTTGAAATAAATTTGATTGGAATTGATGATAACATGTCACAAATTTATGTATGAATGTGATACTGGTGAGATGAAATATATGTCTAGGGAGGATAGATAATGGATTCCAAAGATGGAAAGCATGGAAAAAGGATACTGTAGTGACATGAGAACCTTGTGATAAGCCATGATCCCCAAAGAATACTGCGTTGAGGTAACACGGGCCAGAGGTACGCCCCAGCAAGATAAATTCAGAGGGACGCCTCAACTGTAAGACTCGAGGAAGTCTCAAAAATTATTCTTGTGCGAGAAATCCTTGGCAAGGAAAGATGGATCACCTGAGGGACTCTGTAGTAGAGAAGGGGATGCTTGAGTCTAGGTCTGGAGGATGAGTGACCATAAGGAAGAGGAGACTTTGATAGTTCTTATAATCTGTTGATTACAATCATGCACACAATGGGTATGTCAAGGAAAATAGTGAGCCAAGTTAGTGAGACAACCATATGGATGCAGATTCATGAAATGCACGGATAAGTATTGTGTTGAATTGTGAATATTTCCTCGAGTTTGAAAAACAATAAAATGTTTTGTATGAAATTTTAATTAATATGCTTACTATTGAAATTGTTGTAGAAATGTGCTAATGCCAAGAGTTTGGGAAAGGACCAGACTATGAAGGAAATGAAGATGATGTTGAATCAGTTGAAGGATAAAGGCATGGTGATGTAGGAGCATCATCATCAAACACGCGTGGTAGGACAACTCGGTGCCTGGGAATCATTTCAGAATCTCAAACACTGGGAGTTATTGCAAATATTTTGGAGCTGATTGAAAAAACAGAAGAAGATCAAACGCTTGGGAGAGGATGATCACAAGTGATATGGGAGTTTCACTCTGAGTCTTGGATGTAACTGAACTTAGGTAGCGGTTAGAGTTTTTTTTCATTTTCTGAGTAGACGAGTAGTCGGGGGGGACCCTAAGGACCCTCTGAGATAAATAGAGGTTTTGTACACCCAAATGAGGTTATTGCGAGTTAGTAGGAATTTTATGAGTTTTGAGTTATTGTTTTGATATTAGTTGTAGCCATTTACTTTTGAATGAATATGATATAGGAGAATTGACTCAAATTCATATCATTGTTACTGTTTGTAATTCTCTGTTATTGTGTTTTCATAAATGAATGAAATTCGTTATGAATGGATGAAACTGTGAATGTTAGTATAAGTTTCAATTGCTTCTCTTTTGTTGAGTGAGTGAAAGTTGTGCACACAGAATGCAAGGACTATGTGACAAGGTCTTTTTCAATTTTGAAGTTCAGAAGAGATAGCATGAAAATTTCCCTTTGCAAGGAGTGCAAAGCGACTGCTGCAAGGTGTGCACAGTCACCCGCAAGAACCAAGTCTTGCATAAGAATCTGCTGCAAGGAGTGCATAGATTTGGAATTCAACTAAGTGTCAAAGGGACTCCATAAGAGTCAAAGGAGAGAAAGGTGAAATCCCGACTTGATCACAGCCATTGATCCAAGGAAAGATCTAGGTCGTCGATCTAAGGCCATTGCGATTTTGTATATCGGGAGAATGGAGGTAAGGAGACTCCCAAAGTCGCAAAACACAAAATCACGAATCGATCTGAGCAGTTAGATCATGTGGAGTCGTGAGTCATCAATATGATGCTCGCAAATATCGAGAATCAGGGATCGAGAGAACAGAGGTGAACCAACCTCCAAAGTTGCAAAACAAGAAATCATGACTTGATCATAGTCGTCGATCGAGGGAAGATCGTGGATCGTAGATCTAATCATATCAAGAGTTCTCGATACGCGAAATCCTGATGTGCTTGAGAGTTGAGCCCTAGGTCATGACTGAAGGTCACGATGAGGGAAGATAAGGGAGGGGCTAGTACATGCTAGGCTGTTGTCAAGGTTTCAGAGGTCACGAGAATCAGGGTGATTCACATGCAAAGACTCGACGCGCGAAATTGTGAAACGCCTTTTGGGTTAGGCTCGTGGTCACAACCAATGGTCACATGAGAGAAGCTTGCGCCTGGTGCTTGTTCGCATGCTGGAGTTTCATGAAAAGGACCTGTGGACATTTCTTGAAGATTCCAGCAGGGAATGGAAGAGCTACTCCAACTCGAAGATTGAGAAGATCCAGAGACCGAGAAGTCAACAAACCTTACTGAGGTAGGGACACTGCATCAAGTGGTATCTGAGCTGATTTTCGTTTGTAGATTTCAGTAGAAGGAGATAAAGGAGATGAAAGAACTCGAAGCTATACTCTGTGTGTGAGAGATAGTTGACACAATGCCACCGAGGAGATGAGTGGAACAACCTTTAGCCAATCGGGCTGTAGAAAGGGAGATGCGAGAACTTTGTGCAAGATTGGAGGCGATGGAGGCAGTGCAAAGAAGAGAACCTGATGTTGGAGACATCATCGATGTAGAGAGTGAAGAATTAGAAGTCGAAGAAGCTGCAGGAGAGAATGTTTTCGAAGAACGCTTGCTAAGAGTAGTTATCAGATTGGGAGCTAGAGACAAGATAGAGGTCCTAATGTACGAAGGCTATTTGGATGTTGAAGAGGTGTTGGATTGGGTACGATCCATGGATAAATATTTTGACTATGAAGACATCGAAGAGGAGAAAAGGGTGAGAAATGTTGTCACCAGACTCAAAGGACATGCAACACTATGGTGGGATGAATTTCAAGATGAGAGGAGAAGCGAGGGAAAACAAAAGATAAAGAATTGGGACAGAATGGTAGCCAAGCTGAAGTCAAAATTCATGCCCAAATATTACCATATCAATCTGTTCAAGAAATTGCAGAACCTGAGACAGAAGGGTATGATAGTTAAAGAATACACAGAGGAGTTCTACAATCTGAACATCAAAACTGGACAAAGAGAGAAGGATGAAGAAAACATTGTCAGGTATATAAATGACCTAAGGTATGAAATCCAGCATGATGTCAATAAGGAAAGTGGAGGATGCTTATCATTTTGCAGTGAAGGTAGAGGAGAATTTGGCGAGAAAACAAAACCAATGAAGCAGAGGTAGAAGCCCAGTCTCGAACAACGACAATGGATTTGCCCATCACAAGGCACAAAAATCCAAAGATGAGACTGAGAAACCACATAGTCACTCAAAAAGAGGAGGAAGTTCCTGAGGAAGACAAGATAGTGGAAGAAGTTCTTCTAGAGGAAGAGGAAGAGGCAGAGGACGAGAAGTGATATGTTACACCTGTGGAAAGGCAGGACATAATTCTTGGGAATGTCCCGAGAGAAAGAAAAAAGGAGAAGGTGAATCTCACATTTCGGAAGAACAGAGAAGAAATGTTGAAGCAAAAGGAGAAGAGGATGGAACATCTCTGATGTTGAGAAAAGTTCCCTTAAAACCAGAGGTAGAAGTTGAAAAACCGGTGCATAGGAACAACCTATTCAGGACATCTTGCAAGACTAAGGACAAAGTCTACAAAGTGATAATTGACAGCGAGAGCACTGACAACTTAGTATCCACAGAGATGGTGGAGAAATTGGAGATGGAGACAACTACACATCCGAAGCCATACAAAGTATCATGGTTGCAAAAAGGACACCAAGTAATGGTTACTAACAATGCTTGGTTGAATTTAAAATAGGAGGATATAGAGATGAAATTCTATGTGATGTAATTCCCATGGATGTATGCCATATTTTGTTGGGAATACCATGGCAGTTTGACAGGAATGTCATTCATGATGGGAGGAATAATATATACACCTTGGAGAAGAATGGTAGGACACACATGTTGTTTCCAATAAAGGAGAAGAAATCGAAAGAGAAATCCAGCACAAGCATACTTCTCATGAGAGGAAAGGAACTCCTGAGAGAAGTTAAGAAAGGACAGGAGATGCAGTTTGATGTGGTGAGGAAACCTAGATTTTTCCTTACAAGTACTTTGATGGATGATTTGCCTGAATAAATTCGGGAATTGTTGGATAATTTTGCTGAAATAGTGGTGGATGAGCTTCCTAACTCATTACCACCCATCATAAGTATCAGCCATCATATTGATCTAATACCAGGAGCAAGTCTGCCAAACAAAGTAGCGTACAGACTGACACCTAGAGAGAATGAGGAGGTAAAGAACCAAGTCCAGGAATTGTTAGACAAAGGGTTGGTCAGAGAGAGATTGAGTCCATGCATAGTTCCAACTGTGTTGAGTCTAAGGAAAGATGGAGGATGGAGAATGTGTACAGACTCAAGAGCCATTAACAAGATCACCATCAGGTATAGATTTCCTTTGCCAAGAATGGATGATTTAATGGACTGTTTAAGTGGAGATTTTTTTTTTTCTAAGATAGATTTAAAAAGTGGGTGTCACCAAATAAGAATGAGAGAAGGTGATGAATGGAAGATAGCCTTTAAGACAAATGAAGGTTTGTATGAGTGGCTTGTTATGCCATTTGGCTTAAAAAATGCCCCAAGCACTTTTATGAGATTGATGAATGAAATACTGAAAGATTTCATTGGTAGGTTTGTAGTTGTATATCTGGATGATATAATGATCTTTAGCAATACTAAAGAGGAGCATTTGAGACACCTGACACTAGTGATGAGAAGACTTCAACAAGATAAGTTGTTGATAAATTTGAATAAGTCCTCTTTTATGAAGACAAAAATCATTTACTTGGGTTTTGTGATCTCTTCAAATGAACTGAAGATGGATCCAGAAAAGGTGAAAGAAATCAAAGAATGGTCGTCACCGAGAAGCAGGTTTGAGGTAAGAAGCTTCCATAGATTAGGAAGTTTTTATAGGAAATTCATCAGAGACTTCAGTGGAATTTGTGCACCAATGATGGATACAGTGAAGAAGAATCACAAGCCTTGGGATGCGATAAGCATGGATTTTGTGTTAGGACTACCAAGAATGAAAAGAGGATGTGATTCCATATTTGTGGTGGTGGATAGATTTTCAAAGATGGCACACTTTATCCCATGCCAGAAGACCAGTGATGCAACACATGTTGCAAATCTGTTTTTCAAGGAAATTGTGAGACTTCATGGCCTACCCAAAAGAATCGTCTCGGACAGAGACACAAAATTTGTTGGTCATTTTTGGAGAACATTGTGGAAGAAGTTGGGGACGAATCTGTTCTTCAGCTCAACTTATCACCCTCAGACAGATGGACAGACTGAGGTGGTAAACAAAAGTTTGGGAAACTTGTTAAGGAGTCTGGTCACTAAGTATCATAACCAGTGGGATCAGATTTTTCCACAAGTAGAATTTGCATACAACGAATCACCAAACAGAAGCACTGGAAAGAGCCCATTCTATATATTGTATGGAATGCAACCCAGGGGAGTATCCGAGTTGAGAGACTTGGGACAGAGTGAGATAAGAAGTGTTGGAGAAGAAGATTTTGGTGCATAAATGCAGAAGCTCCATAGCCAGATCATAGGACAATTACAGAACTCTAGCCAAGAGTACAAGAACAAAGTTGATCAACATCGCAGAGAACTTCAATTTGAGGTAGGAGATCAAGTTTTGGCACATCTCAGGAAAGAAAGGTTCCCTAGGGGAATGTATAACAAGTTAAAAATGAAGAAGATAGAGCCATGTAAGATCTTGAGGAAGTTTGATGCAAACGCCTATGAGATTGAGTTGCCAGACGATGTGGGCATATCACCCATATTTAATGTTTCATACCTATATCCTTAATGGAAAGATGATGCAGAGGGATCAAAAGATCAAGATAAGATTCAGTGGGAGAAACAAATGCCTGTAGTAGAAAAACCACAAATGGAGAAGATCATTGATCAGATAATTGGAAAGAAGACCAGGAGGAAGACCTATCTTGAATATATGGTTAAGTGGAAGGGACAACCAATAGAGGATGCCAGTTGGGAAAATGAAGCTGATATCCAGAAGCATGGAAATTGGGTGCAGGAGCTCATGGAAAGGATTCCATGAATTTTTGTCCAAGGGGACTGTGATGCAGGAGCATCGTCAACAAGCATGCATGGCAGGACATCTCGACACCTGGGAATCATTTTGGAATCTCAAATGTTGGGAGTTACTACAAATATTTTGGAGCTGATTGGAAAAACAGAAGAAGATCAAACACTTGGGAGTGGATGATCACGAGTGATCTGAGAGTTTCACTTCGAGTCTTGAATGTAACTAAACTTAGGTAGCAGTTAGAGTTTTTTTTCATTTTCCGAGTAGACGATTAGTTGGGGGGAACCCTAAGGACCCTCTGAGATAAATAGAGGTTTTGTATGCCCAAATGAGGTTGTTGCGAGTTAGTAGGAATTTTATGAGTTTTTAGTTATTGTTTTGATATTATTTGTAGCCATTTACATTTGAATGAATATGATAGAGGATAATTGACTCAAATGCATAACATTGTTACTGTTTGTAATTCTCTGTTATTGTGTTTTCATAAATGAATGAATTTCATTATGAATCGATGAAACTATGAATGTTAGTATAAGTTTCAATTGTTTCTCTTTTGTTGAGTGAGTGCAAGGTGTGCACACAGAACGCAAGGAGTGTGTGATGGGATTTGTTTTGATTCTGAATTTCAGAAGATATAGCAAGAAACTTTCCCTTTGCAAGGAGTGCAAAGAGACTACTACAAGGTGTGCACA
>JZKD02S1157514.1:179370-201418 GCA_000966675.3 Picea glauca
TCATCATCACAGTCATTGTCATTGTCATCATCACAGTCATTGTCCTTGTCATGATCATCATCATATCATCATTGTCATGATCATTATATGGGTTAATAATCATCATCATCATTGTCGTCATAAATCCTAATGTCCTTATCACCAACGATGCTTATAAGAATTGTCCCATAAATATTATAAAATTTAACCCTTCTCGATCTGCAACAACTAGGAATAAGGTTTATATGTGCTAGTATTAAAAGGGGATAAGGCTGATAATAGTTCACAATTAGGGTTAAAATATTTTGGGGAATTATATGATTCAGACAAAATGGGGCTATATGTTATTTTATTTATGGTTAAGAAGGATTAGTGAATATAAGTATTAAGTGTTAAAGGAATTTTTGTCAATGGCATTTAAATATGAAGGGTTACATGGATTAATAATAGTTATAGGCATTAGGAGTGTCTAGATAGGGACTTAACATGTAAGGTTTGTAAGAATTAGAAAAACATATTAATGGTTATATGATATATGGATTAAGAGTTAAAAGGATTATTCAAAGTTAAGGATTATTTGGGTTAAGATTTATAAAACGACCATCCTAGTTAAGGATTATTTGGGTTAGGGTTTATAAGGTTTATGTTATATTTTAAAGGAGTTATGAGTTCTAGGTTAGATGTAAAAATAGTTAAGGGTGATATGCATTTTATAGTTTAAGGTTTATATTAGGTATATGGGATAGTATTCAATAGCAAGGATATAACATATTAAGGTTTACAAGGGATATTATATACTTTTTAGGGGTGAGGTGTTTATAGGGGTTAAGTTTTATGGGTTGTAGTTAGGTGTTGTGAAGTTTATAAGTGTAGAGGTGATTTGGGTTATATGGGTTAAGGGTTATATGCTTACAATGGTTTTTGTTAGTTTTGTAGCAAGGGTTTGTGTTTAGAATCTTATAAAATAGTGATTATACAGTTTAATATTAAAGGAATAAGGTTTATAAAAGTTATATAATAATGGTTATATGATAGAGGGTTATAGGATTTAAGTGTTCTAGTAGTTAAGGATTAGGGGATATAGGGGTTTGAGGGTTGGATATGATTTAGAGGTAATAATAGCGTTGATCACTCAAGTCACCCTCAATTTTTTCTGAAAATTTGGGGTACCACTCTATTTTTTGTTTCACCCTTATTCTTTGATTTTCACATGATCATGACTTGTCTCGAGTGTTAATTTTTATATTTTCTTGATTCGGTCAATTTCTGTTCTCAATATGGATTATCACTAGAAGGTAGATAAGTTTAGGTGTTCTAGATACTGAAGAAGGGGGTTTTCAACACTTACTATTTTCAAAATCATTGAAATTCATGTCAAGAATTGAATTTTCCTGATGCCCGATGGTCACCCCTTGAGAGTTTCAATGTCAATGAACGTCAGGCATCGACTGTGCCAACATACAAGTTATGACAACAAGGTGATTGAGTGAATATGTTATCTGACACCGATGAGTAACAACGATCGATGGCCAATGTTAAACACTACAAAATTAACGAAGATAAGGGAAGTCTTGATGTCGATGGGTTGAATTTCCCTAGAAATCATGACTGTCGATTTATGACCTAAGAAAATACTATCTCATTCGTTGATTTCTTAGGGTAAAATTCACCTAATTTTGGCATGAGGTGAAGCCACGTCAATATTTGACATGTCATTCTCCATGTAGACACCTGTATCACCACTCTGTTATTCATGTTGGAACTGACATCTCATCAACTACAGAACACAACACCTCACCACATCACCTGGGCATGCCAAGTCATCAAGCCATATTGTCAAGCCACATCGGTCAAGTCATGTCATTCATGCCACATCAAGCTCCATGTTAACACAACAATTCACACTAGTCATCGAGGCATTGGAGGTGTTGAAGAAAAAGGTAAGGAGGAAGTAGTCAAAGTTGGAACTCGTCGATGTTGATGCCACATCGGTCGTAGGTGAGTGGTGAACATAGATATTTTAGAACATTTGAATTTTCAATCGTTGATCGCTGATAAATCATTGATGTTGGCGAACCAATACCAAGATATTACACTTTTAATACATGAACTATTTATTCATCGATGACCGACAACTCATTGGCATCGACAAACCAGAACCCAAGATCAGTCATTTCTACATGCTAACACTTCCACCGATGACTGATTAAAGATGTAATTAGTCACGTTATGAGCCATCCATTTTTTCCTTTTGACCTCTTCACTCGATCCAGTCCATCCATGTGATACTCTTTTTCTCTTATAATTCCACAATTTCCACCTACTCGAATTAGCCACGTCAGCTGAGGGGAGCCCCAAATTCAAGCGACATGACAAGCATTCCACGTCAATACCTCAAATTGTTTTTCACAAGAAGTCACACAAGCATATGACTCTTTCGCATCGGGATCGACAACCAAACACCAACATTTTTCATTCAAAACTTAGAACAAGAGCATGCCCCGATCCTCGATCTTATTAGTCATGCACATTAGCCCATAACTATTTGAAATAATCGATAAACCAACTTAACTTCCATTTGCATCGTTGATTTTTGTCACACATTAACTTCAAATTAAGGCGTTGATGATGTAGTTAATCCACAAAGATCTGTAAGGATTTTTCTGTACTCAGCCATGGTAAATCCAGATGGAACTGGTGTAAACACACTATTTGAATTCGACATGTCTTGAGTAGCTTATCATTTTTTAGATCTTCTTGGTGTGAATAATTCTCGAGTAACCAGGTGTTTCACTAGAAGCTAACTATTGTCGTGCATTTTGTGAATCTCATCACTGGTAAGTATTGAACCAAAAGCTTCATCTTTCGCACATGTTCAGTTCTGATGATAAATACTTTTCTTTCGGAAGGTGCATAATAGACAGAGGAATGAGCTAAGTTGCTTTTGCAAGAAACATGCCTCCTCAAAGACCATCAACCCGTCAGTCACCAAATACACCAAAGGGGAAGAAGATATTGGTAGGAGAAGATTCTAGTCATGTGGTTTCCAGAGAATTGGAGTTCACGCCCAAGGTGGAGCTTGTAATAAAAATTCCACAGAAGAAACCATCGACTCAAAAACCGCTTTACAGAGATACAGATACAAGTAAGAAAACTAAGGTACCTATGCCTTCCTATATTGAAATTTACAATAAGATTGACCATGATGATTTTCTTGAATTCAACCCACATAATGACCCAAAAGTAAGAGTCTTGGAAGACCATGTCTTTCGAAATGTAAAATTATCATCCCTATACATGGTAGCTTCCAGAACCCTAGTTTTTCCCTGCAGAGAGACCTTATAATGGATAATTAATCACTCCAATCCTAACAAATGTGTGATTAATGATGTGGATGATCAATGTGTTGGTGAATTTCTACCAATGCAGGTTAGCAAGTATTACAAGCTCAGGTAGCTCAAAGTTCAACTTAATACATAATTCATGGTTAATTTCTATGAACAACACAACACCAATCACTTGTTGGAATCCTGGTGGGAGGAAGATAGAGAACTTGTGAATAGAGCCTCTAGGTGGTACAACACTATAAACTTGAGAGAACCATATACATTTGTCATGGCCCTGATATGCCAGTTGTATGGGGAAAAATACTTCTCCAAGTTTTTGGAAGCCTGGATACCCAAGGCCTATATAGTATCCATATCTTGAAGTGTCTTCAATTGGGGGGCCATAATTTATAAACAATTGAGCATCATGGTTGACCAAGCTCAGAAACCAAAAGTAGGAGAAACCCCTTGCTTCTTTATGGCCTCATACCTATGAGATGCAAGTTGCGCTATAAATGTATTTCTAGGGCTAGGGTTAATCTGAAATGTTTCAAAGTTAGCCATCCATGTTTGTTTCAACGTTTATGGGAGAATAGATATAAGAAGTCTTACACTGCAATCTGTGATGAATTATTGGCTAGGGTTTATTTCCTAATATTTAAACAGAATTGTCCAAGACTTTTTGAAGCAAACAGAAAGGTCATATCAAGAGTAGGGAATTGGAATTTAGAGGAAAAGAGCACCTATCTCAGTATTTTCGGATCCACCAGGGCCCCACACCTATTGCCAGCCTATGTATCAGACATGTTGGTCTTGGGTGAAATTTTCTATCATACCGTTTTGCAAGGTTTCAATGCTTCTTTAGTAAAAGAAAAGAAAATAGCATTCATCCCACATGGATTCTATGTAGGGTACCCCATGGTGAAAGATACTACTCAGGACAGACATGAAGCTCAAAATCAAGTGGAGTGTAGGTTTTATACTAGTAGGTACAAGAAACATGACACAAAATGTCTAATGGCTCAACACCTTGGTCAAGTGGTATCTCACTAGCTGTATGCACATGACACCTTTGAGAATGAAATATTCATTAAAAATTCCCTAGATTGGAAAGAGGTCCTTCAGAGGAAAGAGAAACCATATCTTACCCAATTCAAAGCCATGTTGGGAGAAGAACAATTAGTATGGTTGGAACAAACAACATGAGATCTTGTACAAGCACAAAATGATAATATAGAGCATGAAACAAGGAGAGTTTAAGCACAAAGGCTCGTAGAAGAAGCTGAAAGAATGTTTTGAAAGAATAAGAAAAATCCCACTCTTCAAGCATTGGGACCACCGATAGTGACTCCTATGAACATATAGATGGTAGAAGGAGAAAACACAACCACAAGAGGAAATTCACCTGCAGGGAACAATGAACAGTTGGACGAAGGATAGGTACAGGTGGAACAACCAAGAATTGGACCAACAATTGAGACCATGATAGTGACATCAGGCCCAGGTGTACTAGCACCAATAATAACTGACCTAATTACGACCCATGATGATGACAGTGAATATTTGGACACTACAATAGTTCCCATTGTTAATGAAGCTGATACAAAAATATTAGACACCCAACTATCTCAAGGACTGCAGCCCATGGATATGGGGAAAAACTTGAATACAACTGAAAGTATTACTACCCCCTCGGGGCAAGGGTCATAGCCTCAAGATGAAGGGAGATGCGATCAAAAAATCAAGGAAGAGGAACAAAGAACATGATATGCCACCTCAGTAGGAAAGGGAGAGACACATGACAAAGAGAAGGATGGATCTCCACAAGATAAAGATGAAATTAATATATAAGGATTTATCCCAGAGGAAAATACTTGGGATAAATAAGACAATGAGGAGGTTTAAGATTTTGGAGGAAAACCTGTAGGTGACACACCCAGGATCCAAGGGCATGAGAAGAAAAATGATGACAAAGAGTTTGGAGAAACCACAAAAATTATTCCAAACCCCTCGTCACCTAGAGAAATGGCATCTCACCCTCAACAAGAAAAACAAAGAATGTGACATAATTCACCATTAACACCAGGAAAGAAGGAGAGATCCTCCATTATACATAGACTGAACTCATAGATAGTCCCAAACAACCTTCTACAACTTCAAGTCAAGAGCATGCATTAGGAAGAGATGGAGAAAACATCAGCAACCAGGTAGCAATAGTGAATAAAGGTAAGGAACCGACCCTTGATCACTTTCATACTCTTGGAATTATAAGCAATGATATATCATGGCGGGACCAACCAGTTGTAGAACCTGTAGATGAGGTGGCCGATGTGCAGGAAATTGCTTATGACAGGAAAATACAAGTGATTGTCAAGAGGACCGACAAGAAGAGGAGGCTTACTCTGGAAAAAATTGTGATGATTACTATGGAAGAAAACATGATGGACACTAGACAATCCAAATTCGGTGAGTTACTAGGAGCAGAAATGGCCATATCTAGCACCATCATTGACATAGAAAGAGACGATGAGAAGGAGGAAGATTCCATGAAAATAGAGCATGATAACCTTATACATCAAGCCAAGTATTATCAAGAAACCACTCAGGAAATAATTTTCATAAGATTTGAGTTTCTAGTGGGATACAATCAATTTAAAATAGAAAGGGATACCTTTATGGAACATATGGTAAGCTACTAGGAAGAGGCTATGTTGGGGCTAATGGCACTCAAAGAGATGTCGAGATGGTTCAAACTATTACACAGGGTTCTAGAATAGATCTAGTACGTATGGGAAATTCATAAGGGTCGAGGGAGCAAGGAACATGGCATTAGGATGCTCCAAGATGGAAGCCTCACAAGATTTCAGAAAGAAGTTGAGAGTTGGACACAACTAGTAGTGGAACCATAGAAAAATATGAAAGATAGATGGGAGGAATGTCTCAAGAATTGGGAGAGGATAAATAAGAGAATGAGAGATATCCAACTCCCCAATTTCAGTATGCCCGAAGACTTCTTAGACCTCCCGAATATATTCAAACAACATGGTGAGAAGGATAAGAATTTCAAGGCATATGTTCTCAAAATCACAAATTTGGAGATGAGACATGTAAGATAGTTTGTTAATTAGCCGATAGTAGCATCGATTATACTGGAATGCTTGAGTGCTAAAATATACTGATTCAAATGTCGAGTGATAGAGATGAAATATGAGATTATCACGTCAATGGAGCAACATTGGTTCCCTTATCTCCACACTTGTGAAGATCTTTTCACCTAGTGGTCCAAATACAACCGAGAAAATCTGTTAAGTAAACTGGAAGAATACTAGCAGCATACACGTGGATAAGTCCACGCTATTGATTCTTGTCTTTACTTTAAGTGAACTTTAAATCTATTTTTAGTATGTTTATTTTTCATAAATAAGGACATCAACCTCGTTTTGAAGGGTCAATGGTTTTTGTAATAACTGGAGAGTTAAATATAAAATTATTTTTAAGTTTAATATTCAAGAATCTCATACGGAGCCAGAGACAAATTTATGCCAAGATTGTGGATCATCTTGATCTATGGATTTCTTTGCAAATAATTTCCTGATACAAGCCCTTTAGTAAGATTGTGATTATGTTAAGTTATCTTCAATGATTATGATTGCTAAATGAATGTTGGTTCAAATTCGATGGTGTTTCTTTATATTGCATGTAGATTAAATGCATAATTATTTTTGGTATTCATTTTACATGTGCTTTGTGTTTAACTATTTCTACTTTTCTCCTTCAAGTAATATTTGTCGATTGGTTAATGATACTATTGTCTACTAGTATTGATTAGACCCATATCTCTTTTGACACACCGTTGGTAGAGGGTTACCCGATGTACAATTTTCTTCTAATTTAGTCATTTAAGTTATTTATGTTTCTAGCATGTTTGAATGATAAAGAAAAAAATCCCCAAAAAGAGATACATTGTTAGAGAGGGAAGTTTCAAAAACAACATTTAAAGCCCATCGAAACTTGTCGGACTATCAATCTGGAGAATTGTACTTCTTTAAACACAGAAGATTCTAATTGGTCCTCATCTTTGGGTGTGATTTATATTATAGAGTCAAAGGGAATTTAGACCCCTCAACACATAGTTTTAATGGTTAGTTAGTATATATGTTACAAGGCATATCTATCACAGGGACATGGATTAAGACTTATATTGGTTAAGGGTTATGGGTTATAATGGTTAGGGTTTATATGGTAAGGAACTAATTATTATAAAAAATAGGGGTTATAACATTTAGAGTTTAGGTTTAATGTAGTTATAAGGGTTAGGTATTTGGGTTGTAGGGGTTGTCTATTGAGTTTAATATTTATCTATATTATAAATATAAATTAAGTGTTATGGGTTACATAAGAAATGGTTTATAGACATTATACAAGTTAGAGGTTATAGGGATTAGGGATTATATGGGTCAAGGTATATAGGGATTATGAGATAGGGGTTATGTCAATAAATCGAGTCACAAATCAGTCCCATCGAGTAAGAGAGTGCCCCAAACAAGTGCCTCAATTTGTCTAATAAATCCAAACCAATGTAACATGTCACTTTTTTAATCAATATAATCTCTCAATCCACATAACCTCTTACCCATAAGACATATAAATCTATAATTCCAACCCTTAAACATTATTACTCTCAATAACTAACCCTTCTAACCATAACCACTATCCCTCATAACTCTTTATCCTTAAACCATATTATTCCCAACACCTAACTCTTACAACCATAACCATTATCCCTTATAACCCTTTATGTAACCACTAACACCTAAGTCAATTAACCCTTATTTCCTATAGCCTTGTACCACTAACCCATGTTAACCCCTAATACAATATTAAATCCTTATAAACTCTAACCCTTATGTCCATAAATGTTTTAAAAGGGTAAGGGGTTATATAATATTTTTGTTATATAAGGGTAAGGGTAATGTTTTGTTCATCATCATACTATATAATATATATTAATTATTGTAGTATATTAATTATATAATATATTAATTATTATAATATATTATAAGATATAGATATTAATTATATAATATATATTATATAGAACAAAACATATAAAGAAGTAACAAAAAAAAACAAATGTAACAAAAGCAAAATAGAGAAACAAAACCCACGTGTGAAGATATTCAAGCCCACCCGAGACAGCAAGGAGACAACCCAACCCGTGTGAACTGTGAAGAGATTCAATAGTAGATCCCAATTGAGACAACAAGGAGACAACCCGAGAAACTATGAATATATTAAGTTGAGCCCGCTTGAGACAAGAAGGGGACAACACGAGCCCACTAGCGAGGAAGCCCTGACCCATAATGCAAGTGACTTCTAGAGATAGAAATGACCTAGTCAACCAACTAATAGAGATAGAGACAGAGGAGACCCCACCTATAGAAGAGACAAAGCCAATGGAAATACGCTTAGGGGACCAACACTGCCTCCAAAATCAATGAGCAACTATGCATTTTACTTTGTGTAGGGTTATTTTTTGTAACACACCCAACCCCTAAGTACCCTTTTAAGGGATGGAGTATTAAATTTCACTTTTCGCAAACCTATTTGAATCCATTTAAAAATGACACTGTTGTCTTATGTTCTCCAAGAGCTTTCCAATGACTGTAAGTTTGTTCAAAACAAATCTCTAGATAAAAAAATTATGGACCTTTGAAGTTTCTAGGCCTTTATTGGCCAAATTCCTTCATACTGGCACATGGATCTAGGTCATCATGCCCATATGACGCGGCACTGACATTTCAAAACATTTCATGCCTTAGCGTAGATGTGGTTGTATGCATGACACTTTCCATCTAGTCCATTGGGCCTGACCCTCCAAGTGCTTAGAAATTACTACAAAATTTCCTCAAGACCCGACTTAACTAGGCCTTGACACCTATACATCGCACATAGGGATGGTGGCATCTTCTGACATCATCTCGGGACACCGACCATCAGGATCTCAAGCCATCGGCCACTGGGATGTTGACCCTTTTTTACGTCTTGAAATGACCCAAAAGTCCTGATCCGGGAGGAGGTGGAACCTTGCACACATGACCCTATCCAATATTTCAACCTATCTTAACGGTGGCATGACATGTGGCCACCATCACCTTGTGAAACATGGACATCATTGTCTTCATCATCATCATCATCATCATCATCATCATCATCATCATCATCATCATCACCATCACCATAATCATAATCATCACTGTCATCATGGTAATCGACATCATCATCATCGTCTTTTTCATCATCATCATCATCATCAACATCATTGTCATTACCATCATTGTCATCACCATCGTCATCGCCATCATCATCATTGTCATCATTGTTGTTGTCATCATTATCATCGTCATCGTCATTTTCATCATCATTATCATTGTCATCATGATAGTCATTTTCGTTGTCACGATCATCATCATTTCATCATCATATCATCATCGTCATTATCATTATATGGGTTAATCATCATCATCATCATTGTCTACATAATTCATAATTCCTCATCACCCAGGATTCTTATAAGCATTGTCCCATAAATATTATAAATTTTAACCCTTCCCGATCTGCAACAACTAGGAATAAGGTTTATAGGTGATAGTAATAAAATGGGATAAGGTTGAAAAAGGTTCACAGTTAGGGTTAAAATATTTTGGGGAATTATATGATTTAAACAAAATGGGGCTATATGCTATTTTATTTATCGTTAAGAGGGATTGGTGAATATAAGTATTAAGTGTTAAAGGAATTTTTGTCAATGGCATTTAAATATGAAGGGTTACATGGATTAGTAATAGTTATAGGCATTAGAAGTATCTAGGGACTTAACATGTAAGGTTTGTAAGAATTAGAAAAATGGATTAGTGATTATATGATATATGGATTAAGAGTTAAAATGGTTATTCAAAGTTAAGGATTATTTGGGTTGAGATTTATAAAAGGGCCATTCTAGTTAAGGATTATTTTAGTTAGAATTTATAAGGTTTGGGTTATATTTTAAAGGAGTTATGAGTTCTAGGTTAGATGTACAAATAGTTAAGGGTGATATGCGTTTTATAGTTTAAGTTTTATATTAGGTATATGTGATAGTATTCAATAGCTAGGATATAACACATTAATGTTTACAAGGGATATTATACACTTTTTAGGGGTGAGGTGTTTATAGGGGTTAAGTTTTATGGGTTGTAGTTAGGTGTTATGAAGTTTATAAGTGTATAGTTTATTTGGGTTATATGGGTTAAGGGTTATATTCTTACGGTGGTTTGTGTTGGTTTTGTATCAAGGGTTTGTGTTTAGAATCTTATAAAATAATGATTATAAATGTTAATGTTAAAGGAATAAGGTTTATAAGAGTTAAATAATAATGGTTATATGATAGAGGGTTATAGGCTTTAAGTGTTCTATTAGTTAAGGATTAGGGGATATAGGGTTTTGAGGGTTGGATAGGATTTTGTGGTAATAATAGTGTTGAGCACTCAACACACCCTCATTTTTTTCTAAAAATTTGGGGTACACTATATTTTTTGTTTCACCCTTATTGTTTGATTTTCACATGATCATGAATTGTCTCGAGTGTTATTTTTTATCTTTGATTTTTTTGGTCAAATTCCGAGCTCAATATGGATTATCAATAGAAGGTAGATACATTTAGGTGGTCTAGATACTGAAGAAGGGAGTTTTCAACACTTAATATTTTCAAAATCATCGAAATTCATGTCAATACTTGAATTTTCCCGATGCCCGACGGTCACCAATTAAGAGTGTCGATGTCAATGAATGTTAGGAATCGACCGTTCCAACATATAAGTTACACTAACAAGATGATTGAGTGAAGATATTTTCTGACACCGATGAATATCGATGATCAACACCCTGCGTTGAACACTACAAAAATAACGAAGACAAGACAAGTCTCGACACCGATGGGTTGACTTTCCCTCGAAATCGTAATGATCCATTTATGAATCAAGAAAATACCACCTTAGTTGTTGATTTATTAGGGTAAGCTTCACCTAATTCTAGCATGAGGTGAATCCACATCAAAATTTGACATGTTATTCGCCACGTAGACACCCATATCACCACTCTGTTAGTCGCATTGGCACTGGCATGTTATCAACTACAAAACACCACACCTCGCTGCGTCACCTGGGAAGGACAATTCATCAAGCCATGTTGTCAAGCCACATAAGTTGAGTCATGTCTTTCATGCCACGTCAATCTCCATGTCACTAGAAAAAATTCACACTGGTCATTGAGGAACTGGAGGTGTTGAAGAAAAAGGTCAAGAGGAAGTTGTCAAAGTTGGAACTTGCCAACATTGATGTTACATCGGTTGTCGGTGAGTGATAAACATGTATATTTTAGTACATTTGAATTTTCAACCATTGATCGCTGATAGATCAACAACTTCAGTGAACCAAGACTAAGTAACTACACTTTTAACACATGTACTCATTATTCATCGATGACCGACGACTCGTCGGCATCGATGAACTAGAACCTAAGACCGGTTGTTTCTACATGCTAACACTTTTGCCGATGAGTGATTAATGACATAATTAGTGACATTATAATCCATCCATCTTTCGTTTTGACCTCTACACTCTATCTAGGCCATCCATGGGATACTCCTTCCTTCTTATCATTCCATAATTTCCACCTACCCAAATTAGCCACATTAGCTGAGGGGAGCCCCAAAATTTAAGCGACATGACAAGCATTCCATGTCAATACCTCAAATTGTTTTTTCTCAAGAAGTCACGCAAGAATACAAATCTTTCACATTGGGATCGATAACCAAACATCAACGTTATTCATTCAAAACTTAGAATAAGAGCATGCCCCGATCCCTGATATTATCAGTCGTGCATGCCAATCCATCACTATTTGAAATCACCGATAAACCAACTTAACGTCCATTTGTGCTACCAATTTTTGTAACATATTAATTTCAAATTATGGCGCTAACGACGTAGTTAATCCCTGAAGATCCGTAAGGATTTTTCTATACTCAGCCATGGTAAATCTAGATGGTACTAGTAGAAACACACTGTTTGAATTTGATGTGGCTTGAGTAGCTTATCATTTTTTAGATCTTGTTTCTATGAAGAGTTCTCAAATAACCAGGTGTTTCGTTGGAAGCTAACTGTTGTCTTGCTTTCTATAAATCTTAGTGTTGGTAAGTACTGAACCAAAAAAATCTGTCTTTCGTAGGTATTTGGTTCTGATGATAAATCCTTTTCTTTCAGTAGTGCATAATAGACAGAGAACTAAGATACAATTTTTTTGTAGGAAACTTGCCTCCTCGAAGACCAGCAACTCGTCAGTCACCAAAGACACCGAAGGGGAAGAAGATCTTGGTTAGAGAAGCTTCTAGTCCTGTGGTTTCCATAGAATTATATTTCATGCCCAAGGTGGAGCGTGTAATCAAAATCTCATAGAAGAAACCGTCGATTCCACCACTGCTCTACAATGATACAGATACAAACATGATAACTAAGGTACCTATTCCTTCTTGTCTTGAACTTTACAATAATATTCACCATGATCAATTTCCTGAATTTACCCCACATAACGACCCAAAAGTAAGCGTATTGGATGGCCAGGTCTTTCAAAATATCAAATTATCATCCCTATACATGGTAGCTTCTAGAACCCCAGTTTTTCCTTGCATAGAAACCTTAGAATGGATAATTGATCACACCAAGGTTGAAAAATGTGTGATTATTAATGTGGTTGATCAATTTGTTGTTGACTTTCTGCCAGTGGAGGTTAACAAGTATTACAAGCTTAGGGAGCCCGAAGTTCGGCTTAATACAAACTTCATGGTTAAGTTCTATGAACAACACAACACCAATCACCTGTTGGCATCTTGGTGGGAGGAAGATAGATTTTTTTTTAATAGAGCCTCTAGGTGGTACACCACTATAAAAATGAGAGAACCATATACATTCCTCATGGTCGTGATATGTCGATTGTATGGGAAAAAATACTTCTCCAAGTTTTTAGAAGCATGGATTCCTCTGGCCTATACAATAGCCATATCCTAAAGTGTCTTCAATTGGGGTGCCATAATTTCTAAAAAATTGAGCATCATGGTAGAGAAAGCACAAAAACCAAAAGCAAGATAAATCCCTTGTTTCTTTATGGGCTCATACCTATAATATGCAATTTTCACTAGAAATGTATTTCCAGGGATGGGGTTAAGATTACATGAGTCATAGTTAGTCTTCCATGTTTATTTCAACGTTTTATGGGGGAATAGATATAAGAAGTATTACTTTGCAATCTGTGATGGATTCTTGGATAGGGTTTGCTTCCTAATATTTAAACAAGATTTTCTAAGACTTTTTGAAGCAGCAAGAAAGGTCATATCTAGAGTAGGGAATTGGTGTTTAGAGGAAAAAAGTAACTGTATTGGGATTTTCGGAGCCATCTGGACCCCACACCTATTGCTAGCCTATGTACCAAAAAAGTTGGTCTTGGGTGAAATTTGCTACCAAACCATTCTGCAAGGTTTCAATGTTTCTTTAGTAAAAGACAAGAAAATAACATTCATCCCATATGGATTGTATGTAGCTTACCCCCTGGTGAAAGATACTACTCAGTCCAAACATGAAGCTCAAAATCAGGTGGAGTTTAGGTTTTACACTCGAAGGTACAAGAAACATGACCCAAAATGTGTAGTGGATCAACATGCTGGTCAAGTGGTATCTCACTGGTCATATGCACATGACACCATTGAATGAAATATTCACTAAAAATTCCATATATTGGAAAGAGGTCCTACAGACGAAAGAGAAACTAGATCTTACCCAATTCAAAGCCATGTTAGGATATTAACAATTAGAATGGTTGGAACAAACAACAAGAGCTCCTATACATGAGCAAAATGAGAATACATAGGAGGAAAGAATGAGAGTTGAAGAACAAAGGCTCCTGGAAGAAGATGGAAGAATGTTTCGAGAGAATGAGAAAAATCCTACTCTTCAAGCATTGGGACCACCGATAGTGACTCTTGTGGACATACAGATGGTAGAAGAAGAAAAAACACCCACAAGAGAAACTTCACCTCCAGGGAACAATGAACAACTGGATGAAGGATAGATGTAGGTGGAACAACCAATACTTGGAGCAACAATTGACACCGTGACAGTGACATCAGGCCAAGGTGTAATAACACTAGTAATCGCTAATCTAATTACAATCTATGATGGTGACAGTGAGGATTTAGAAGCTACAATAGTTCCCATTGTCAATGAATCTGATACAAAATATTAAACACCCATCTATTTCAATGAATGCAGCCCATGGATATGGGGACAAACTTGAATACAAATGAAAGCATTACTACCCATTCGGGCAAGGGTAAAAATATCAATATGAAGGAGGAAGCGGTAAAGAAATAAAGGAAGAGGAATAGAGCACAAAAGATGCCACCTTAGTAGGAAAGGATGAGACACAGGACAAAGAGAAGGATGGAGCTGCAGAAGATAAATATGAAAGTAATAGCCAGGGATCTATCCCAGAGGAAAATACCCCAGATAAATAAGAGAGTGAGGAGGTTTCAAATTTTGGAGGGAAAGTTGTAGGTGACACACCCAGGATCCAAGGGCATGAGAAGCAAAATGATGATTAAGATTTTGTAGAACCACAAAAAAGTCTCCAAACCCACATGCACCCAGAGAAATGGTATCACCCTCAGAAACAACAACAAAGAATGTGACATAAGTCACCACTGACACCATGAAAGGAGAGGTCCTCCAAGATATATATATTGAACTCATAGATAGCCCCGAACAACCTTCTACAACTCCAAGTCAAGAGAATGCATTAGGTAGAGATGGATAAAACATCAACAATCATGTACCAGTGGTTGATAAGGGTAAGGAATTAGCCCTTGAGGAATTTCATACTCCTAGAAATCTGAGCAATGCTATCTCATGGGGGGACCAACCAATTCCAAAACCTATAGAAGAGGTGTCTAATGTCTAGGAAATTGCTTATGATAGGAAAATACAAGTGATAGTCAGGTGGATCGGCAAGAAGAGGAGGCTTACTCTAGACAATTCTATGATTATTACTATGGAAGAAAACATGATGGACGCTAGACAGCCCAAAGTGAGTGACTTACTAGGAGCCTAAATGGCCATATCTAGTGCCACCATAGACTGAGAAAGAGAATATGAACATGAGGTAGATTCAATGAAAAGAGAGCTTGAGAACCTCAGACATCAAGCTAAGTATTATCAAGACACCACTTAGGAAATCATTTTCATAAGAGATGAGTTTCCAGTAGGATACAGTCAATATAAAATAGAAATGGATACCTTTATCGCACATGTGGTAAGCTACCATGAAGAGACTCTGTTGGGTCTGATGGCACTCAAATAGATGTCAAGACGGGTTGAATGGTCACACAGGGTTCTAGAACATATCCAGTACATCTGGGAAATTCAGAAGGGCCAAGGGAGCGAGGAACATAGCATTATGATTCTCTATAATGGAAACCTCGCAAGGTTTCAAAAAGAAGCTGAGGGCTGGACATAGCTAGTCGTGGAACCACAAAAAAATATGAATGATAGATGGGGGGAATGCCTCACTAATTGGGAGAATATAAATCAAATAATGAGAGATATCCAACTCCTCGATTTTGGTACACCTAAAGACTTCATAGACCTCCCTAATATAGTCAAACAACATGGTGAGGATGATCGAAAGTTCGAGGCATATGTTCTCAGAATCACAACTTCGGAGATGAGACAGGTAAGACATTTTTCTAATTGGCCCATAGCTGCATCGATTATACTAAAATTCTTTAGCGCTAAAATAGATTGATTCAAATACCGAGTGATAGAGATGAAAGACAATCTCAACGCGTTAATGGAGCAACATCAGTTCCCTTATCTCCACACTTGTGAAGATATTTTCACCCAGTGGTCCAAATACGACCAAGAAAATCCGTTAAGTTATCTAGAAGAATACTAGCATCTTACATGTGGATAAGTCCATGCTACTGATTCTTGTCTTTACTTTAAGTGAAATTTCAATATATTTTTAGTATGTTAATTTTTCATAAATAAGGACATCAACCTCTTTTTGAAGGGTCGATGATTTTTGTAAGAACTAGAGATTTATATATAGAATTATTTTAAAGTTTAACACTGAAGCTCATAGAGAGTCAAAGCCAAATATCTTCCAAGCTTGTGGATTAAATTGATATGTGGATTGCTCTGCAAATAATTTTCTACTACAATCCCTTTAATAAGATTTTGATTATGTTAAGTTATCTTGAATGATTATGATTGCTAAATGAATGTTGGTTTCTAGTCAATGGTGTTTCTTTATATTGCATGTAGAGAAAATGTATAATTAGTTCTAGTATTCATTTTACATGTGATTCGTGTTTAAACATTTCTCCCTTTCTCTTTCAAGTAATATTTTTCGATTGGTTAATGATATTATTATATACTAGTATTGATTAGATGCATATATTGTTTGACATACCGTTGGAAGAGGGTTACCCCGTGTCCGATTTTCTTCTAATTTAGTAATTTAAGTTATTTATGTTTCTAGCATGCTTGAATAATAAAGAAGAAAATCCCCAAAAAGAGATACATCGAGATGGAACTTTTGAAAACAACATTTAAATCCCATCCAAACTTGTCGGAATATCAATAAGGAGAATCGCGCTACTTTAAATAGAGAAGAGTCTAATTGGGCCTCGTCTCTAGGTGTGATTCCTACTGTTGAGTCAAAGGAAATTTAGACCCCTCAACAAATCGTTTTAAGGGTTAGTTATTATATATGTTACAAGGCATAGGCATCACAGGGACATGGATTAATACTTATATTGGTTAAGGGTTATGGGTTATAGTGCTTAAGGTTTATATGGTAAGGAACTAGTTATTATAAAAATTAGGGGTTATAACATTTAGAGTTTAGGTTTAATCTGGTTATAAGGGTTAGGGATTTGGGTTGTAGGGGTTGTCTATTGAGTTTAATATTCATCTATATTATAAAGATAAATTAAGTGTTATGGGTTACATAAGCAATGGTTTATAGACATTATAAGAGTTAGAGGTTCTATGGCATAGGGCATATATGGGTCAAGGTATATAGGGATTATGAGATAGGGGTTATGTCAATAAATCAAGTCACAAATCAGTCCCATAGAGTAAGAGAGTGCCCCAAACAAGTTCCTCAAATTGTCTAATAAATCCAAAACAATGTAACCTATCACTTTTTTAATTAATATAAGCTCTTAATCCATATAACCTCTTACCCATAAGACATATAAATCTATAATTCACACCCTTAAACATAATTACTCTCAATAACTAACCCTTATAACCATAACCACTATCCCTCACAACTCTTTATCCTTAAACCATATTAGTCCCAACACCTAACTCTTATAACCATCACCATTATCCCTTACAACCCTTTATGTAACCACTAACATCTAAGCCATTTAACCCTTATTTCCTATAGCTTTGTACCACTAACCCGCATTAACCCCTAATATAATCTTAAATCCATATAAACTCTAACCCTTATGGCCATGAATGTTTTAAAAGAGTAAGGGGTTATATAATATTTTGGTTATATAAGGGTAAGGGTAATGTTTTGTTTGTCATCATATTATATAATATATATCAATTATTATAATATAGTTATTATATAATAGATATTAATTATATAATATATATTATATAACACAATATATAAATAAATAAATAAAAGAAACGTATCAAAAGAAAAACAAAGAAACAAAACCCACGCATGAAGATATTCGAGCCCACCCGAGACAATAAGGAGACAACACAACCCATGCGAAATGTGAAGAGATTTAATAGTTCATACCACCTCAGACAATAAGGAGACAATATTAAAAACTCTGAAGATATTTAGTTGAGCCCGCCTAAGACAAGAAGGGGACAACACAAACCCACTAGCGAGGAGGCCCTAGCCCACAATGCGAGTGATTACTAGAGATAAAGACGTCCTAGTCAACCAACTAATAGAGATAGAGACATAGGGGACCCCACCTATAGAAGACACAGATCCATGGGAGATACAATTAGGGGACCAACAATGCCTCCAAAATCAGTAAGCACCTTTGCATTTTACTTTTTGTAGGGATATATTTTTTAACACACCCAACCCCCCAAGTACCCTTTTAAGGAATGGAGTATTTAAATTTTACTTTTCATTAAAATATTCGAATCCCTTTAAAAATGACACCATTTTCTTCTGCTCATTGAGAGATTTCCAAGGACAGTAATTTTGCTCAAAACAAAGCTCTAGATCAAAAGTTGTGGCCCTTTGAAGTTTTTGGGCCTCTATTGCCCAAATTCCTTCATATTTCCATAGGGATCCATGTCATCATTCCCATATGACATGGTACTAACGTGTCAAAACATGTATTCCCTTAGTGCAGACATGGCTACACACATGAGACTTTCCATCTATTCCACCGGGCCCCAACCCTCCAAGCGCTTAACGCTTACTACAAAATTTCCCCAAGACCTAGCTTAACCAGGCCTTGACACCTGTCCATTGCACATAGGTCTGGTGGCATTGTTCTAATTCACCTCGAGACACCAACCCTTGGGATCTCGTTCCATCGTCCACCGATATGTCGACCCTTTTTTACGTTTTGAAAAGTCCCAAAACTCCTTATCCGGGATAAGCTGGCACCTTGCACACACAACCCTATCCTATATTTCCACCTATATTAACCATGGCATGACACATGGCCACCATCACCTCGTGACCCACAACCACCATCACCTTGAGCTTTTCCCGAAAATACTAAAACCAATTGACATGTGGCACGATCACCATGTGACATGTGGACATCCCATATGGACTGACACGGTATACACATCATCGCAGTGCCCAAGATTCACCCAACAGGGAAATGACACTTGTCCGCTTCCTACTCATTGAATAATGTTATCCGACATCATCTTAGATCTTTTAGGTGTCGACTATTGACAATTTTTGTAAGGCCTATTTCCAAAAATCTCATGATGGTCCAAGATCTAAGATACAATTGGCAGCCTAGGAATGTGGCCTTATCTGGTCATGCCACCTGGCATAACATGTGCACTTGTACCACTCGACACATGGCACTTTTTTTCCACATGAACCTTTTTCAAAATATGCCAAATTTGTGTGACACATGGAACCACTCATGTCACGACATGTGGGACATTCATAGCATGAAACATCACCAATAGGTAGTGGATGTCGGGACTTTCTCAATGAAATGTAACTACGAAAATCCCCCGAATTCCAAAATATAAGGATTACGATATGTTTAATCAGGGAAATCCCATGATTAAGCGATGGATTACCACACCAATTCTTAGGGTCACAGGTCTAGGAGATCTACGACTGAGATCTCTCACACTTAGATGTGACAATTTCAAGGTTCTTTTCATGATTCCAGTATAGTTGCAGCTCCAAGAATCGGATGATGGATATTACCTCGTTAATCCATAGATCTAAAGTCCTCATCTTGGAGGATCTTGGACCACGACGAGTCTTGGTAAGTGGGGAAAATGAAAAGGGTCTAGGGGTTCGATGTCGAGATACGTTAGGCTCACGTAATCGACCCACGGTTACTTTTTCAGTGACTTGGAAGATGACAAGTGTCACCCCTGTAGCCTCGGTGCCAAATCCCTCCTGAGATTTAGATCGACAGTTGGAATTCAACCATCCTCTGATCCAATGAACACCATCCTCATGTGGGCTTACAAGGGATTTAAATGGCTAATCCCGCTAATTTTGAACGACTGAGATTTAGTGTAGCTCAAATTTCAAAGGTTGTTGAGTCTCATCGACTCAAACATGCATTAAATGATTTTAATTAATAGTTGAGTCCTGGAAATCATGTGGCCTTGAACTACATCGGCCTACAACATGAATTTCGTCGTTTTCTTGGGCTCTTTTAGTGTAGTTACCAACGGGCTATAAACTTGCTACTGGAAATTCAAATGAGGATCCAAAGTCCTGCGGCCATTTCAATTTGTTGGAAGAGAAATAACATAAGTTTATCAACCTTCCTTGGCCTCTTATACACAACATTTTCAACCATTTCATCAACAGGGAAAGAGGGTTATATCACCTTATTTAACTCGGTATTTTACATTCATTTATTGACTTATGGCTCTAGTTTCCTTTCACAGGAAACCCATTTTGACGATGGATATAACATGTGTACATATAATCCATGAAACCAAATTCATTTTATTTAACTCATAATCACTACAAAATACTCATCTTTAGTTGTGAAAGGCATGCACCATACTCACCATATAATAGTTATCAAAATGAAAAGGTTTTCCAATTAAATAAGCATCAATACCATAAATCACACATATACATTTATAGAACAACTACATGCATCCAACCATGGTTTTCATTTAAACTACCCAAAGTATAAGAGATACTTATCTGTTTACAAGGTTGCTTCCATCCAAATGACTGTGGGTGTTTTCCTTTCCACCCAACCGTAGGATCACATGCATTCACTCTTAGCACTCTGACCACCCCCATGCCAAGCCATGATACCACTAGGGAGTCTCTCTCAATTCTCAAGGAGATTGACAGGTGAAGGATACTTTCGTTCACACTAATATTAGTTCATATTTTCTCATACCCACCTGGATTAGTGCCTCTATGAGGTTTATGATATGACTTCCCATCATCAAGCTCATGCCCTTCACAACTTAGGTTGGGTTTCTGGGCTCTCAAACTCAAGATTCAGATCTCTTCTTCTCTCTTCCCCTCCTATGATTCCCTTGCATGCCTCCCTCTATTCTCCTTTTTTCCATTCATGCATCCCCTACACATAACCCCTTGGTAAGGTTCTTGACATGTCCCCTTCCTTCTGTCAGAGGGTAACCCGTGGGTCAATCTGGGACTATAGAATTGGTACATTTTTGTACTTATGGATGATAGTTTCAATTTTCCTAGAGATATTTCTCATACCTGTATTCATGGAGGGTGGTTGGTTTCTCAACCACCATCCCTTCCTCATTAACTGATTTTCCTTGAAATCGGAATTAAAGGGAATATTTGAATATTCCCAAATTTCATATCTCAGCAAAGAAGCTTGGGTTACCTAGTAAAGGCATAGTGAACCCCCTCTATAGGATTCCTCACTCTCTCCTCTATTTTTATCATGGATAGTACTTTAAGGCTTCATCCCCATAGTTAGATATTGGAATTTATAATTAAACAATAATACATTTACAATGCTTTTATGCCATTGCATGGAAGCCATAAGTCATGATTAATTATGCATAATCATAGGTTTAGAAAGGTAGGTTTTACAAATCCCTCCCCCTTCAAAGGAACATCTTCCTCGGTGTTCTTCCTATGTACATCTTCCATGTGATGCAGTTCCCCTACCTCAGTAGGGTTTGCTGACCTCCCGGTCTCTAGATCTTCTCAATCTTCGAGCTGGAGCAACTATTCGATTCCCTGCTAGAATATTCAAGAAATGTCCACAGGTCCTTTTCATGAAACTTCGTCGTGCGAACAAGCACTAGGCGCAAGCTTCTCTCACGCGACCACTAGTTGTGACCATGAGCCTAACCCAAAAGGCGTTTCATGATTTCACGCGTTGGTTCTTTTCATGTGAATCATCCCTATTCTCCCGACCTCCAAAACCT
>JZKD02S1157514.1:201468-219424 GCA_000966675.3 Picea glauca
ATAAATAAATAAAAGAAACGTATCAAAAGAAAAACAAAGAAACAAAACCCACACATGAAGATATTCGAGCCCACCCGAGACAATAAGGAGACAACACAACCCATGCGAACTGTGAAGAGATTTAATAGTTCATACCACCTCAGACAATAAGGAGACAATATTAAAAACTCTGAAGATATTTATTTGAGCCCGCCTAAGACAAGAAGGGGACAACACAAACCCACTAGCGAGGAGGCCCTAGCCCACAATGTGAGTGATTACTAGAGATAAAGACGTCCTAGTCAACCAACTAATAGAGATAGAGACATAGGGGACCCCACCTATAGAAGACACAGATCCAGGGGAGATATAATTAGGGGACCAACAATGCCTCCAAAATCAGTAAGCACCTTTGCATTTTACTTTTTGTAGGGTTATATTTTTTAACACACCCAACCCCCCAAGTACCCTTTTAAGGAATGGAGTATTTAAATTTTACTTTTCATTAAAATATTCGAATCCCTTTAAAAATGACACCATTTTCTTCTGCTCATTGAGAGATTTCCAAGGACAGTAATTTTGCTCAAAACAAAGCTCTAGATCAAAAGTTGTGGCCCTTTGAAGTTTTTGGGCCTCTATTGCCCAAATTCCTTCATATTTCCATAGGGATCCATGTCATCATTCCCATATGACATGGTACTAACGTGTCAAAACATGTATTCCCTTAGTGCAGACATGGCTACACACATGAGACTTTCCATCTATTCCACCGGGCCCCAACCCTCCAAGCGCTTAACGCTTACTACAAAATTTCCCCAAGACCTAGCTTAACCAGGCCTTGACACCTGTCCATTGCACATAGGTCTGGTGGCATTGTTCTAATTCACCTCGAGACACCAACCCTTGGGATCTCGTTCCATCGTCCACCGATATGTCGACCCTTTTTTACGTTTTGAAAAGTCCCAAAACTCCTTATCCGGGATAAGCTGGCACCTTGCACACACAACCCTATCCTATATTTCCACCTATATTAACCATGGCATGACACATGGCCACCATCACCTCGTGACCCACAACCACCATCACCTTGAGCTTTTCCCGAAAATACTAAAACCAATTGACATGTGGCACGATCACCATGTGACATGTGGACATCCCATATGGACTGACACGGTATACACATCATCGCAGTGCCCAAGATTCACCCAACAGGGAAATGACACTTGTCCGCTTCCTACTCATTGAATAATGTTATCCGACATCATCTTAGATCTTTTAGGTGTCGACTATTGACAATTTTTGTAAGGCCTATTTCCAAAAATCTCATGATGGTCCAAGATCTAAGATACAATTGGCAGCCTAGGAATGTGGCCTTATCTGGTCATGCCACCTGGCATAACATGTGCACTTGTACCACTCGACACATGGCACTTTTTTTCCACATGAACCTTTTTCAAAATATGCCAAATTTGTGTGACACATGGAACCACTCATGTCACGACATGTGGGACATTCATAGCATGAAACATCACCAATAGGTAGTGGATGTCGGGACTTTCTCAATGAAATGTAACTACGAAAATCCCCCGAATTCCAAAATATAAGGATTACGATATGTTTAATCAGGGAAATCCCATGATTAAGCGATGGATTACCACACCAATTCTTAGGGTCACAGGTCTAGGAGATCTACGACTGAGATCTCTCACACTTAGATGTGACAATTTCAAGGTTCTTTTCATGATTCCAGTATAGTTGCAGCTCCAAGAATCGGATGATGGATATTACCTCGTTAATCCATAGATCTAAAGTCCTCATCTTGGAGGATCTTGGACCACGACGAGTCTTGGTAAGTGGGGAAAATGAAAAGGGTCTAGGGGTTCGATGTCGAGATACGTTAGGCTCACGTAATCGACCCACGGTTACTTTTTCAGTGACTTGGAAGATGACAAGTGTCACCCCTGTAGCCTCGGTGCCAAATCCCTCCTGAGATTTAGATCGACAGTTGGAATTCAACCATCCTCTGATCCAATGAACACCATCCTCATGTGGGCTTACAAGGGATTTAAATGGCTAATCCCGCTAATTTTGAACGACTGAGATTTAGTGTAGCTCAAATTTCAAAGGTTGTTGAGTCTCATCGACTCAAACATGCATTAAATGATTTTAATTAATAGTTGAGTCCTGGAAATCATGTGGCCTTGAACTACATCGGCCTACAACATGAATTTCGTCGTTTTCTTGGGCTCTTTTAGTGTAGTTACCAACGGGCTATAAACTTGCTACTGGAAATTCAAATGAGGATCCAAAGTCCTGCGGCCATTTCAATTTGTTGGAAGAGAAATAACATAAGTTTATCAACCTTCCTTGGCCTCTTATACACAACATTTTCAACCATTTCATCAACAGGGAAAGAGGGTTATATCACCTTATTTAACTCGGTATTTTACATTCATTTATTGACTTATGGCTCTAGTTTCCTTTCACAGGAAACCCATTTTGACGATGGATATAACATGTGTACATATAATCCATGAAACCAAATTCATTTTATTTAACTCATAATCACTACAAAATACTCATCTTTAGTTGTGAAAGGCATGCACCATACTCACCATATAATAGTTATCAAAATGAAAAGGTTTTCCAATTAAATAAGCATCAATACCATAAATCACACATATACATTTATAGAACAACTACATGCATCCAACCATGGTTTTCATTTAAACTACCCAAAGTATAAGAGATACTTATCTGTTTACAAGGTTGCTTCCATCCAAATGACTGTGGGTGTTTTCCTTTCCACCCAACCGTAGGATCACATGCATTCACTCTTAGCACTCTGACCACCCCCATGCCAAGCCATGATACCACTAGGGAGTCTCTCTCAATTCTCAAGGAGATTGACAGGTGAAGGATACTTTCGTTCACACTAATATTAGTTCATATTTTCTCATACCCACCTGGATTAGTGCCTCTATGAGGTTTATGATATGACTTCCCATCATCAAGCTCATGCCCTTCACAACTTAGGTTGGGTTTCTGGGCTCTCAAACTCAAGATTCAGATCTCTTCTTCTCTCTTCCCCTCCTATGATTCCCTTGCATGCCTCCCTCTATTCTCCTTTTTTCCATTCATGCATCCCCTACACATAACCCCTTGGTAAGGTTCTTGACATGTCCCCTTCCTTCTGTCAGAGGGTAACCCGTGGGTCAATCTGGGACTATAGAATTGGTACATTTTTGTACTTATGGATGATAGTTTCAATTTTCCTAGAGATATTTCTCATACCTGTATTCATGGAGGGTGGTTGGTTTCTCAACCACCATCCCTTCCTCATTAACTGATTTTCCTTGAAATCGGAATTAAAGGGAATATTTGAATATTCCCAAATTTCATATCTCAGCAAAGAAGCTTGGGTTACCTAGTAAAGGCATAGTGAACCCCCTCTATAGGATTCCTCACTCTCTCCTCTATTTTTATCATGGATAGTACTTTAAGGCTTCATCCCCATAGTTAGATATTGGAATTTATAATTAAACAATAATACATTTACAATGCTTTTATGCCATTGCATGGAAGCCATAAGTCATGATTAATTATGCATAATCATAGGTTTAGAAAGGTAGGTTTTACAAATCCCTCCCCCTTCAAAGGAACATCTTCCTCGGTGTTCTTCCTATGTACATCTTCCATGTGATGCAGTTCCCCTACCTCAGTAGGGTTTGCTGACCTCCCGGTCTCTAGATCTTCTCAATCTTCGAGCTGGAGCAACTATTCGATTCCCTGCTAGAATATTCAAGAAATGTCCACAGGTCCTTTTCATGAAACTTCGTCGTGCGAACAAGCACTAGGCGCAAGCTTCTCTCACGCGACCACTAGTTGTGACCATGAGCCTAACCCAAAAGGCGTTTCATGATTTCACGCGTTGGTTCTTTTCATGTGAATCATCCCTATTCTCCCGACCTCCAAAACCTTGATAGGATCCTAGTGTGTACTAGCCCCTCCCTTATATTCCCTCAATCTGACCTCCGGTCATGACCTGGAGCTCAACTCTCAAGTGCGTCAGGATTTCGCGTATCGGGAGCTCCTGATATGATTAGATATATGGTCCACGATCTTCCCTCGATCGACGACTACAATCAAGTCGCGATTTTGTGTTTCACGACTTTGGAGGTTGGTTCACCTTTGTTCTCCCGATCCCCGATTCCCAATATTTGCGAGTGTCAGATCGATGACTCATGACTCCCCATGATCTAACGGCTCAGATCAATTCGTGATTTCATATTTCGCGACTTTGGGAGTCTCCTTACCTCTGTTCTCCCGATATCCAAAATCATGATGGCGCAAGATTGACGGCCCAAATATTTCCTTGGATCAACGACTGTGATCAAGTCGGTATTTCACCTTTCTCTCCTTTGACTCTTATGGAGTCCCTTCGACACTTAGCCGAATTCCAAATTTGTGCACTCCTTGCAGCAGATTCTTACGCAAGACTGGTTCTTGTGGGTGATTGTGCACACCTTGTAGTAGTCTCTTTGCACTCCTTGCAAAGGGAAAGTTTCTTGCTATATCTTCTGAAATTCAGAATCAAAACAAATCCCATCACACACTCCTTGCGTTCTGTGTGCACACCTTGCACTCACTCAACAAAAGAGAAACAATTGAAACTTATACTAACATTCATAGTTTCATCGATTCATAATGAAATTCATTCATTTATGAAAACACAATAACAGAGAATTACAAACAGTAACAATGTTATGCATTTGAGTCAATTATCCTCTATCATATTCATTCAAATGTAAATGGCTACAAATAATATCAAAACAATAACTAAAAACTCATAAAATTCCTACTAACTCGCAACAACCTCATTTGGGCATACAAAACCTCTATTTATCTCAGAGGGTCCTTAGGGTTCCCCCCAACTAATCGTCTACTCGGAAAATGAAAAAAAACTCTAACTGCTACCTAAGTTTAGTTACATTCAAGACTCGAAGTGAAACTCTCAGATCACTCGTGATCATCCACTCCCAAGTGTTTGATCTTCTTCTGTTTTTCCAATCAGCTCCAAAATATTTGTAGTAACTCCCAACATTTGAGATTCCAAAATGATTCCCAGGTGTCGAGATGTCCTGCCATGCATGCTTGTTGACGATGCTCCTGCATCACAGTCCCCTTGGACAAAAATTCATGGAATCCTTTCCATGAGCTCCTGCACCCAATTTCCATGCTTCTGGATATCAGCTTCATTTTCCCAACTGGCATCCTCTATTGGTTGTCCCTTCCACTTAACCATATATTCAAGATAGGTCTTCCTCCTGGTCTTCTTTCCAATTATCTGATCAATGATCTTCTCCATTTGTGGTTTTTCTACTACAGGCATTTGTTTCTCCCACTGAATCTTATCTTGATCTTTTGATCCCTCTGCATCATCTTTCCATTAAGGATATAGGTATGAAACATTAAATATGGGTGATATGCCCACATCGTCTGGCAACTCAATCTCATAGGCGTTTGCATCAAACTTCCTCAAGATCTTACATGGCTCTATCTTCTTCATTTTTAACTTGTTATACATTCCCCTAGGGAACCTTTCTTTCCTGAGATGTGCCAAAACTTGATCTCCTACCTCAAATTGAAGTTCTCTGCGATGTTGATCAACTTTGTTCTTGTACTCTTGGCTAGAGTTCTGTAATTGTCCTATGATCTGGCTATGGAGCTTCTGCATTTATGCACCAAAATCTTCTTCTCCAACACTTCTTATCTCACTCTGTCCCAAGTCTCTCAACTCGGATACTCCCCTGGGTTGCATTCCATACAATATATAGAATGGGCTCTTTCCAGTGCTTCTGTTTGGTGATTCGTTGTATGCAAATTCTACTTGTGGAAAAATCTGATCCCACTGGTTATGATACTTAGTGACCAGACTCCTTAACAAGTTTCCCAAACTTTTGTTTACCACCTCAGTCTGTCCATCTGTCTGAGGGTGATAAGTTGAGCTGAAGAACAGATTCGTCCCCAACTTCTTCCACAATGTTCTCCAAAAATGACCAACAAATTTTGTGTCTCTGTCCGAGACGATTCTTTTGGGTAGGCCATGAAGTCTCACAATTTCCTTGAAAAACAGATTTGCAACATGTGTTGCATCACTGGTCTTCTGGCATGGGATAAAGTGTGCCATCTTTGAAAATCTATCCACCACCACAAATATGGAATCACATCCTCTTTTCATTCTTGGTAGTCCTAACACAAAATCCATGCTTATCGCATCCCAAGGCTTGTGATTCTTCTTCACTGTATCCATCATTGGTGCACAAATTCCACTGAAGTCTCTGATGAATTTCCTATAAAAACTTCCTAATCTATGGAAGCTTCTTACCTCAAACCTGCTTCTCGGTGACGACCATTCTTTGATTTCTTTCACCTTTTCTGGATCCATCTTCAGTTCATTTGAAGAGATCACAAAACCCAAGTAAATGATTTTTGTCTTCATAAAAGAGGACTTATTCAAATTTATCAACAACTTATCTTGTTGAAGTCTTCTCATCACTAGTGTCAGGTGTCTCAAATGCTCCTCTTTAGTATTGCTAAAGATCATTATATCATCCAGATATACAACTACAAACCTACCAATGAAATCTTTCAGTATTTCATTCATCAATCTCATAAAAGTGCTTGGGGCATTTTTTAAGCCAAATGGCATAACAAGCCACTCATACAAACCTTCATTTGTCTTAAAGGCTATCTTCCATTCATCACCTTCTCTCATTCTTATTTGGTGACACCCACTTTTTAAATCTATCTTAGAAAAAAAAAAATCTCCACTTAAACAGTCCATTAAATCATCCATTCTTGGCAAAGGAAATCTATACCTGATGGTGATCTTGTTAATGGCTCTTGAGTCTGTACACATTCTCCATCCTCCATCTTTCCTTAGACTCAACACAGTTGGAACTATGCATGGACTCAATCTCTCTCTGACCAACCCTTTGTCTAACAATTCCTGGACTTGGTTCTTTACCTCCTCATTCTCTCTAGGTGTCAGTCTGTACGCTACTTTGTTTGGCAGACTTGCTCCTGGTATTAGATCAATATGATGGCTGATACTTATGATGGGTGGTAATGAGTTAGGAAGCTCATCCACCACTATTTCAGCAAAATTATCCAACAATTCCCGAATTTATTCAGGCAAATCATCCATCAAAGTACTTGTAAGGAAAAATCTAGGTTTCCTCACCACATCAAACTGCATCTCCTGTCCTTTCTTAACTTCTCTCAGGAGTTCCTTTCCTCTCATGAGAAGTATGCTTGTGCTGGATTTCTCTTTCGATTTCTTCTCCTTTATTGGAAACAACATGTGTGTCCTACCATTCTTCTCCAAGGTGTATATATTATTCCTCCCATCATGAATGACATTCCTGTCAAACTGCCATGGTATTCCCAACAAAATATGGCATACATCCATGGGAATTACATCACATAGAATTTCATCTCTATATCCTCCTATTTTAAATTCAACCAAGCATTGTTAGTAACCATTACTTGGTGTCCTTTTTGCAACCATGATACTTTGTATGGCTTCGGATGTGTAGTTGTCTCCATCTCCAATTTCTCCACCATCTCTGTGGATACTAAGTTGTCAGTGCTCTCGCTGTCAATTATCACTTTGTAGACTTTGTCCTTAGTCTTGCAAGATGTCCTGAATAGGTTGTTCCTATGCACCGGTTTTTCAACTTCTACCTCTGGTTTTAAGGGAACTTTTCTCAACATCAGAGATGTTCCATCCTCTTCTCCTTTTGCTTCAACATTTCTTCTCTGTTCTTCCGAAATGTGAGATTCACCTTCTCCTTTTTTCTTTCTCTCGGGACATTCCCAAGAATTATGTCCTGCCTTTCCACAGGTGTAACATATCACTTCTCGTCCTCTGCCTCTTCCTCTTCCTCTAGAAGAACTTCTTCCACTATCTTGTCTTCCTCAGGAACTTCCTCCTCTTTTTGAGTGACTATGTGGTTTCTCAGTCTCATCTTTGGATTTTTGTGCCTTGTGATGGGCAAATCCATTGTCGTTGTTCGAGACTGGGCTTCTACCTCTGCTTCATTGGTTTTGTTTTCTCGCCAAATTCTCCTCTACCTTCACTGCAAAATGATAAGCATCCTCCACTTTCCTTATTGACATCATGCTGGATTTCATACCTTAGGTCATTTATATACCTGACAATGTTTTCTTCATCCTTCTCTCTTTGTCCAGTTTTGATGTTCAGATTGTAGAACTCCTCTGTGTATTCTTTAACTATCATACCCTTCTGTCTCAGGTTCTGCAATTTCTTGAACAGATTGATATGGTAATATTTGGGCATGAATTTTGACTTCAGCTTGGCTACCATTCTGTCCCAATTCTTTATCTTTTGTTTTCCCTCGCTTCTCCTCTCATCTTGAAATTCATCCCACCATAGTGTTGCATGTCCTTTGAGTCTGGTGACAACATTTCTCACCCTTTTCTCCTCTTCGATGTCTTCATAGTCAAAATATTTATCCATGGATCGTACCCAATCCAACACCTCTTCAACATCCAAATAGCCTTCGTACATTAGGACCTCTATCTTGTCTCTAGCTCCCAATCTGATAACTACTCTTAGCAAGCGTTCTTCGAAAACATTCTCTCCTGCAGCTTCTTCGACTTCTAATTCTTCACTCTCTACATCGATGATGTCTCCAACATCAGGTTCTCTTCTTTGCACTGCCTCCATCGCCTCCAATCTTGCACAAAGTTCTCGCATCTCCCTTTCTACAGCCCGATTGGCTAAAGGTTGTTCCACTCATCTCCTCGGTGGCATTGTGTCAACTATCTCTCACACACAGAGTATAGCTTCGAGTTCTTTCATCTCCTTTATCTCCTTCTACTGAAATCTACAAACGAAAATCAGCTCAGATACCACTTGATGCAGTGTCCCTACCTCAGTAAGGTTTGTTGACTTCTCGGTCTCTGGATCTTCTCAATCTTCGAGTTGGAGTAGCTCTTCCATTCCCTGCTGGAATCTTCAAGAAATGTCCACAGGTCCTTTTCATGAAACTCCAGCATGCGAACAAGCACCAGGCGCAAGCTTCTCTCATGTGACCATTGGTTGTGACCACGAGCCTAACCCAAAAGGCGTTTCACAATTTCGCGCGTCGAGTCTTTGCATGTGAATCACCCTGATTCTCGTGACCTCTGAAACCTTGACAACAGCCTAGCATGTACTAGCCCCTCCCTTATCTTCCCTCATCGTGACCTTCAGTCATGACCTAGGGCTCAACTCTCAAGCACATCAGGATTTCGCGTATCGAGAACTCTTGATATGATTAGATCTACGATCCACGATCTTCCCTCGATCGACGACTATGATCAAGTCATGATTTCTTGTTTTGCAACTTTGGAGGTTGGTTCACCTCTGTTCTCTCGATCCCTGATTCTCGATATTTGCGAGCATCATATTGATGACTCACGACTCCACATGATCTAACTGCTCAGATCGATTCGTGATTTTGTGTTTTGCGACTTTGGGAGTCTCCTTACCTCCATTCTCCCGATATACAAAATCGCAATGGCCTTAGATCGACGACCTAGATCTTTCCTTGGATCAATGGCTGTGATCAAGTCGGGATTTCACCTTTCTCTCCTTTGACTCTTATGGAGTCCCTTTGACACTTAGTTGAATTCCAAATCTATGCACTCCTTGCAGCAGATTCTTATGCAAGACTTGGTTCTTGCGGGTGACTGTGCACACCTTGCAGCAGTCGCTTTGCACTCCTTGCAAAGGGAAATTTTCATGCTATCTCTTCTGAACTTCAAAATTGAAAAAGACCTTGTCACATAGTCCTTGCATTCTGTGTGCACAACTTTCACTCACTCAACAAAAGAGAAGCAATTGAAACTTATACTAACATTCACAGTTTCATCCATTCATAACGAATTTCATTCATTTATGAAAACACAATAACAGAGAATTACAAACAGTAACAATGATATGAATTTGAGTCAATTCTCCTATATCATATTCATTCAAAAGTAAATGGCTACAACTAATATCAAAACAATAACTCAAAACTCATAAAATTCCTACTAACTCGCAATAACCTCATTTGGGTGTACAAAACCTCTATTTATCTCAGAGGGTCCTTAGGGTCCCCCCCGACTACTCGTCTACTCAGAAAATGAAAAAAAACTCTAACCGCTACCTAAGTTCAGTTACATCCAAGACTCAGAGTGAAACTCCCATATCACTTGTGATCATCCTCTCCCAAGCGTTTGATCTTCTTCTGTTTTTTCAATCAGCTCCAAAATATTTGCAATAACTCCCAGTGTTTGAGATTCTGAAATGATTCCCAGGCACCGAGTTGTCCTACCACGCGTGTTTGATGATGATGCTCCTACATCACCATGCCTTTATCCTTCAACTGATTCAACATCATCTTCATTTCCTTCATAGTCTGGTCCTTTCCCAAACTCTTGGCATTAGCACATTTCTACAACAATTTCAATAGTAAGCATATTAATTAAAATTTCATACAAAACATTTTATTGTTTTTCAAACTCGAGGAAATATTCACAATTCAACACAATACTTATCCGTGCATTTCATGAATCTGCATCCATATGGTTGTCTCACTAACTTGGCTCACTATTTTCCTTGACATACCCATTGTGTGCATGATTGTAATCAACAGATTATAAGAACTATCAAAGTCTCCTCTTCCTTATGGTCACTCATCCTCCAGACCTAGACTCAAGCATCCCCTTCTCTACTACAGAGTCCCTCAGGTGATCCATCTTTCCTTGCCAAGGATTTCTCGCACAAGAATAATTTTTGAGACTTCCTCGAGTCTTACAGTTGAGGCGTCCCTCTGAATTTATCTTGCTGGGGCGTACCTCTGGCCCGTGTTACCTCAACGCAGTATTCTTTGGGGATCATGGCTTATCACAAGGTTCTCATGTCACTACAGTATCCTTTTTCCATGCTTTCCATCTTTGGAATCCATTATCTATCCTCCCTAGACATATATTTCATCTCACCAGTATCACATTCATACATAAATTTGTGACATGTTATCATCAATTCCAATCAAATTTATTTCAAATCTATCACCCATAGATCTCAAACTTCACATTTTCATTTTCATATATGTTCCACATAGGAACCAGATTAAGAGGTATGAGATTTCCTTCTCATAACATTTTGGATCTTTCATAACCAACATGCATTTGTCCCCCTTATGGAATCATTTTGCTGCCATATCCAAGGCCCTTCTTCCTACAGTTCCGTCTTTACACAACCAAACAAATTATTAGTTCTCATTCACCTTAAATTTTCCTTTCACACTTGCATTGGACTCCAAACAATTTTCAAAAATTGTGCATACTAACAATGGAATCATATTCAATGATATAGAATGTAAAGGAAAATTATAACATTCCTTACACATGCATTACATCAACATACCAAGCCTTTTTAAATGCAATCAATTCATCATATGAATTTAACCAATGTGCCAATTCCCATGACCACATTTATACTCAATGCACCCTTGCATTTATTTTCAGTTACCACAATTTATGTGAGGTACTTTGCCATAGTGAGTTGGGTTTCAACCAATATTCTCACCTCATGGATTTTCTATCCACATTCATTATTATAGAAATATTGTCCCTCCTCCTTTGAGATGATCTTATTCTCAAATCATCACACATGAAACTAAACGTTTCACATGAATGCCTTTAAGCATTCTTTTTGTACTAGTAACCAGGGTGCCAACACTCGTGGTCACCCAATTCCTTTCTTTACCATTATTACAATTATGGTAGGATATTGAAATATATACCTTCCATGATGGGAATTCCCACACATTCCTACTCTCTTACCACTTGCATCTCCCCAATGCATTCCATCATTTTTCTTCTTATGATCACTTTATTCCCAATCATCCCCGATTGGTTAATGTGTTCATGATACCTTGTTCATGAAATTTCTTGCAATGATCTCAATTAATCCTTGGTTTTCATAGGTTCCTCCCTCTATCCTTCAGGTGTCTCTTTCTTGACTCGTACCCTACTTGGGTATCATTGGCACACAACAACCACTCTAAAACACATGCATATCATTAAAATAATGAATATTTTAGAAGGGATCCCTACCCAATCCCTTCAAGTGTTATGCCACATATGCATGCATACTTTTATACTTGTTCTGGCTGTCAACACTTCTCTGATATTATCTCATCAATGGTTCTTTCATGGGAACTCCTAGGGTCCCTTCAACAATTTTCAACAACATCCTTCTTTTGTTTACCTATGCCTGAGGTTATTCAACAATGGCAGTTATCTTTCCCAACAACTCCAATATTTTCTACACATACATGCATCATCACCATCACAATTATATCGGTTGTCATGTTACATAAGAATGCATGTATCGTCAAATTTGAATCAATAAAAAATTTTCAAATACACTCCTACATATCCATATGTACTCTATCACATTTCCTCAATAATTTTTTGAGTGAAAGAAATAAATATTTCAGTTGTCTCCATTATCATTCCAAAACATTCACACATAACCGCATTCTCACGCAAAAACATTCACATTCATCAACATATCAGTTTCTCGTCCTAGAGAAACATAATAGACAACAAGAAATGAGTTAAGGGATTCTTCCCTTCTTTCCAACTCCTTCTACACAGTTTGGAAATTTCAAACTGAGTTATTTTTAAGGCCTCACTGCCTTTACATAACATGGCTCAACTAAGCCTATTCATTTAAACATATTTATAGATTTATTTTCTAGCACAACTTTGTCTCATACATCAGAGTTTTAAAGGAAGAAAAGTGTTCATGTTTTCTCCTTCTTTTGCTTCTACAATCCATGCCCTTAGGGATATGCCTTCTTTGTTCCTTGAGAAGTCTTGGTCAATCTCATCTTGAACTTTCTTGGATAAATCAACATGATACACTAACAATATTTTTGTTCACAATGAATTATGAACCTGTGCATTCTTCACATTACCATTAGAAATAAGAATGATAAACATTCATTTTCATAACTTTCACTCATGCATTATATTTTAACATGTAATCCAGGGTTCTTTTATAAACATGCTTTGCATCCCACTTCTTAATTATCAACAGTCATTAAGGTTATGATTTTTTCTCTTGAAAAAATCTTTACACAGCTCCTCCACAGGAAATTCTTCAACATGCAACCCTCTTTTTGCATATCTAGTACCTTTTGAAATAATCTCAATCTAGAGTCATCTTCATCTTTATCATTTCATATATTTACTCAATCTAGCATAAGGAGTATAAACATGCATTCCTATTATGCATTCAGATTTTACATTTAAGCATGTACATTTACTCCATCAACTTGCATTTTCATATGCACATTATTCTTATCAATTTATATTCAAACTGTTCTTTTACATACTTAATCAGATGCATTAGAATGCTGTGTGTGTCCTCCACCAACACACTTTACAATTTCATATGTATATTTATTTAGAATAATTTAACTTATAATTTGTTCATGAGATTCTCAGAGGCATTCTCACCTTGCTTTCTATCTCAATCAATTGAATAATATTGCTCATTTTCTTTTCGGCATTTCATATTAGATATTTTTGTGAGGAGTGACATACCTCCTCAAGTTGTTATTTAACCAAATATTTCATACCCTCCAATCCTACATAGGGTCAACCATGCATCTAGGGAATTATCCAATCCATGCAAGTACAAATATTGATTGACATATCACTTAGTCAGGAAGTCTTATCATTCCTTTTTAACACACACACACACACACACACACACACATATAATGCATGTTCATCCCTTGCAAATATTTATACCATTCATTCATATAAAGAGGGATATCAACATGCAATTTCACTATTTGCATTGTTTCTATGTCATCCATGTTCATCAATATTTTAATATTAATATGAGTGTTTTTTAGATAGTACAACCATTCACATGGTAACTATTAGAAGAATAAACCATTAATTGTGCTTCCCTTTCTACAGGGAAATATCTAGCAAGAAACCACTCTTTCCCTTTTGTTACTAGAGAAAATTATAATTCACAAAATATAAGTAGGTAATTCACAACATTTCCCAGGCTATAAAATTCCCAAGTCCAACTTCCTTCATTGTTTTCAACCATTCTTGGTCTATAGGCATTTATCAGGGAAACCCTTTCATGGATTCCATTTCACTACTATATGATCATACCCAACCATTCCTATATGGTTTTCATCTTCCTCTAGATGTAAACTTGACCCATTGGTCATATAGTAATGCTCCAACACTACCTTTGTTAGTCTTTATATAGGTCTCTCATTTACCATTACAACCCTATCTTCCTAAATTAATAGGAAACACCATTATCAACATTTCATTCATGTTGTTAATTCCCCACTGACGTCAAGTCATTATTGACCATTACAAGCCAACAATGGGTCTTACATTAAAACCAATCATCAGTTATATTAAGTCTATTTTCATATTACATACATGCAACCATTATCATATGTAATACAACATATCCGCATCTTACATTTCCATTCATAAAAAAACACTCATGTCAAAAGGATAATACATATTTTGTATAGCCATGAGCTCATAAAATGGCTCATATGTTCATCTCACTTTTCCTTTTTTTGAGGATTAGCAATAGTCCCAAAGGATTCCTCTTTATCTTTCATAAATAGATTATTCCTCCTACAAGTTTCAACCATTATAGGTCAAGTAAACTGACCTTACACATTTTCATCAATCCTCTAATTGTAAGGAGGTATATATATATAAAGGGTTTAATCTTTTATTTGGGAAACAATCACAATTGTCAAGGCTCCAACAACCCATACTTACATGTATTCTTATAACCACTAGTTCACTCACTTTCTATACTTATGCAATCCTATAATAGGATTCCTCCATTTATTCCCTTCACATTCAGGTCTTACCATCAATGCCTATCATCATATTCCTACTTCTGTAAGAGTAGTCACCAATTTGACAATGAGACAATATAATTCCTCTATTGCAATTCAGTAAGAATTTCCAAGGCACAGTTTCAATCTGATGTCCTTCCTTTAAGGAAATCATGCAGATAATAAATAGTGTTTTAAATGTAGAAATACTTTTCAACAAGATCATCTTAACCTTGATATACCAATGTTATGACTGGTCTCTAGCCCATCCAAGCCCAGTGTTTGAACCATGCTATGATACAACTTGTAACACACCCAACTCCCTAAGTACCCTTTTAAGGGATGGGGTATTAAATTTTTTTATTTTCCTAAACCTCTTTGAATCCATTTAAAAAGGAAACCATCATCTTTTGATCGTTAGGATATTTCCAACGACTATAATTTTGCTCAAAACAGAGCTCTAGATCAAAAGTTATGGCCCTTTGAAGTTTATGGGCCTTTATTTCCCAAATGCCTCCATATTTCCACATGGAATACATGTCATCATGTCCATACGATGTGGAAATGACGTGTCAGAAGACATCATCCCTTAGCGTAGACGTGGTTGCAGGCATGGCACTTTCCACCTATTCCATCGAGCCCCGACCCTCAAACCGCTTAGCGCTTACTACAAAATTTCCCTGAGACTTGACTTAATCATGCCTTGACACATGTCCATCACACATAGGGTTGGTGGCATTTTTTGACGTCATCTAGAGACATTGTCCCTAGAGATATCGGGACATTGGCCACTGAGATGTTGGCCCTTTTTTACATTTTGTAAAGTCCCAAAACTCCCGATCCGGGATGAGATGGCACCTTGCACACACAACCTTGTCCTATATTTCTATATCTCTTAATTGTGGCACCACACGTGGCCACCATCACCTTGTGTCACGTGGCACTCATTTTCCCCATCGATCTTTGCTTGAAAATACTAAAACCACTTGACATGTGGCGCGATCACCATGTGACTCGTGGACCTCCCATGTGGACTGAAGCAATATACACGTCATCACGACACCCAAAGTTCACCCAATAGGGAATTGACACTTTTCTTCTTCCTACTCATTGAATGACATCATCTGACATCATCTCGGATATTTCGGGCATCGACTATCGACCATTTTCATAAGGCTTATTTCCCAAAATCTCTCGATGGTCCGAGATTCGAGATACAGTTGGAATCCTGAAAACATCACCCTATTTGGTCATGCAACCTGGAATGACATGTGGCACTTGTACCACTCAATACTTGGAACTCATTTTCCACCTGGATCTTCGTCCAAATATGCCAAATTTCTGTGATACCTAGCACCACTCACGTCACGACACATGGTCCATTCATTGCATGACATGTCACCACCAGGTACCGAACATCGGGACTTTATCGATGAAATATCACTATGAAAATCCCCCGAAGTCTGACATTCGGGGATTATGAGATGTTTAATTAAGGTAATCCCATGATTAAGGGATGGATTACCACATTAATTATCAGGGTTACGGGTCTACGAGATCTACAACTGAGATCTCTCATGCTTAGATCCAATGATCATCAGGGTTTCTTTCACAATTCAGGTGTAGTTGCGGCTCCAAGCATCAGACGATGGAGATTATCATGTCAATCCATAGATCCATGATCCTCATCTTAGTGGATCTCAGACCGTAGTGAGTCTTGGTAAGTGGGGAGAATGAAAAGGATCTGGGGGTCTGATGCCGAGATAAGTTGGGTTGAGATAATTGGCCCATTGTTACTCCCTCCATGACTTTGAATATGACAAGTGTCATCCCCATAGCCTCGACACAAACTCCATCCTAAGCTTCAAATCAATGGTTGGCATTCAACCGCCCTCTCATCCAATGGACACCATCCTCACATGGGTTTACAAGGGATTTCAATGGTTAACTTCACTCATTTTGAAGGACTGAGATTTAGTCAGGCTAAAATATCGTTGATTATTGAATCTCATTGACTCAACCATGCATTAAACAAGTTTAATTAATAGTCGAGTCCCAAAAATCCTATGCCCCTGCACTACATCGGCCTACAGGATGAATTTCTCCATTTCATCAGGCTCTTTTAGCACGGTTACCAGTGGATTGTAAACCTATCACTGGACATTCAAATGAGAATCCAAAGTCCTACAACCATTTCAATTTGTTGGAAGAGAAAGAACATAAGGTTATCGGCCTTCCTCAACTACTTATACACAACATTGTCAACCATTTTGTCAACGGGGAAGGAGGGTTATATAATCTCCTTTAACTTAGTATTTTGCATTCGTTTATTTACTTATGGATCTAGTTTCCTTTCATGGGAAACCCATTTCAACGATGAATATCACATGTGTACATATAATCCATGAAACCAAATTCACTTTCTTTAACCCAAAACCACTACAAAATACTCATCTTCAATTGTGCAAGGAATGCACCATACTCACCATCCAATAATTATCAAAGTGAAAAGGTTTTCCAATTAAACATGAATCAATACCATAAATCACACATATACATTTATAACACAACTATAGGTATCCAACCATGCTTTTCATTTCAACTACACATAGTATAAGAGATACTTATCTGTTTACAAGGTTGCTTCCAACTAACTGACTGTGGGTGTTCTCCTTTCCACCCAAACGTATAAGGATCATATGCATTCACTCTTATAACTATGGTCATCCCTGTGCCAAGCCATGATACCACCAGAGAGTCTCTCTCAATTCTTAGGGAGATTGACAGGTGAAGGTTACTCTCGTTCACACTACTCTTAGTTCAGATTTTCTCATACCCACCTAGCTTAGTGCCTTTGCGAGGTTTATCATATTCTTTCCTAGAATCAAGATCCCTACATAAATACAATATTCATAGATCTTCTTCTCTCTTCCCCTTGTGTGCTTCCCTTGCACGCCTCCCTCTATTCTCCATTTTTCCATTTGTGCATCCCCTGCACATAACCCCTT
>JZKD02S1157559.1:0-12784 GCA_000966675.3 Picea glauca
ATCTCTCTCGCAGCTTCTACAGATCTGACGGTCCTGGTTCTTTCGGGAAATTAGGATGGGATCCAACGATCACTGTCTCTTCTCCTCTCGATTATTACTGCGCTGTTATTCAATGATATTTTCATCACTGCGACCACACATTCTTGCCATCAATGACAAGTATACGATGATTTGCTTTCTGATAGCTGAAATTGCCAACATAGGTGTTGTTTATTCCAGATATGACAATAAACTTTCTCTTAATGTCAACTTTGGAGATTGATGGACTTGGAGTTGTGTTCTTTTGTGGACGTGTGTTTCTATATCCAGAGGGAGATACTCCAAACACAATAGTATTGTTTTAGTCAGGCATGAGAGATTTTACAGGTTGTTGGGACAACTTGTGATTGGATCCAATGTATTCTTGGATTCATAGTTTGTGTTAGAGAGTGGGTAGTTTGCATGAGAAAGAGAGAGAGAGAGAGAGAGAGAGAGAGAGAGAGAGAGAGAGAGAGAGAGAGAGAGAGAGTTGATATAGAGGACTCGGTCCTCTTCTAATATTCTCAGAGGACTCAACAAGTATGAGTTGACACAGATGGATGCTCAGGAGAGTGTGGAGACTCATATGAGCATGTCTTCAGTTCATAGATAAGTGGAGGTAGCAGGAGAGGCTTCCAGTGCAGTGGGAGAATAGGCTTCCAGTTCATAGGGAGAAACTACAACAACATATGAGATGATGGAGCTAGAGATAGATTCTAGTGGAGGTACCAAAATCAACTCCCTCACTAAGAGGGAGTGCTATATTTTGTAGCTAGGAGGTACTTTTGCATTGGTGATGCCTAGAATGTATAAGAGACTGAGAAAATTTCTCTCTTAAGTGACTTTATAATTTTTTTTTATAAAGTGACGTTATAAAGTGGTTTTATAAAGTCAAGTTGAGCCTTTTTATTTTAATGTGTAAAAGTCACTTTATGGGTGTGTGGGTCACTTAAATGACTTAAGTGAATTGAACTTAATGAACGATTAAGTCACGATCATCGATCTCAAGAGGGAAAGATATAATATTGATCATCCCTCTCTTTGGAAGACCAAGGGTTAGGGAAGTTACACATTAAAATGCACGAAGGAAACATTTGACAGAGGGAGGGTGTACTTTTTGAGGAGAACTTGGAGGGAAGGTGAAGAGCCGTGAATTCCAAGAGGATTCTTCAGCTGAGGAAAAGCATTAGCAGTAAAGGGTGTTGGAACGCATCCCTAGGAGAGGATAGGCATACATTCCAAGGAGAAAAGTTCATCTTTTAATCAGTCTGTACAAATACTACAGGGAGGTTGTACAATAGTTAATATAGGTCATACAACAAGGATACAAGCACTGAAATGAGGAAATCTTTGACGCAATTTTTTAGGTTGTTTTGTTGTTGTAAAATATGTATAGTAGTGTAATATACATAACAACATCTCTTAGGCACATAGTTCGAGGCAGTTTTGGATATTGTGCTGACTGTATAGGGTCATACATGTTGTATAGTAGATGCACGTTTTTTTAAGAAAGATTGTTGGCATTGTTTTCGAGAAGAAGGACATTGTGCTGGGAGATTGAGTTAAGTATTGTATCATTTTTCTGAAATATTCTTGCTATTGTAACTCAGTTTGTTTCCTATGATCTCAATAAGAAGAAAATCTCATTGATTGGTTTTCCCCTTATGGGTTTTTCCAAGGGCCTTTCCCAGAAATTTTCTCATGCCAAATGTGTTTGAATTTTGTTCACTTTTCATTTATTTTCCATTGATAAGTTTCATATTTCTTAGTCAATGTATATATGCTCATAAAGTACAATATAATGTTGATTTAATTAATGCATTATTGTTGATTTTATTGGAGGTTGAAATCTGATTTGTGACTAAGTGTTTGGGGTCACATTATTTTATTTTTTAACATTATGGAACACTAGAATCCAGTTCGAAATCAAGAGGAACATCAAGCCTACTTGCTTTTGTTAGAAGGTACGTTGGAGAAAACATCAAGAAAAGAATGTCTCTTATTATCAAGGCAAGGAGATTGGTGAATAGTTTTGTTTATTTGGGATCAAGAACAACAAATTCGAGAAATACCTTCAAACTGATCTAGATAATGACGAGGAATTATATAAAGAGTTTGTTTCTACCTTTTTTAATGAGTGAGTTCAGAAGAAAAGAAGAGGACTTTCCTTCTACAGTCCACATAAAGCGACTTGAAGCATGCTCAATAAAAGGAATAAAATGTTTAAAATAAATATTAGTCGATTGTGACACTATAACTATGTCAAAAGTGGAGATTTGTATATAAAATTAATTGATTTGGATTTAGCTAGAACAACCAAAGAAGTTGAATACCCAAAATTAATATTAAATTATATTCTTATATGAAAGGAACAATTTGAAGAAAAGTTGGAATTACTGAAAACTACTTCAGCTGAGAGATTTAATAGCATGATTGAGTACTCAGAGTTAGAAGTGGAAAGCTGGTGGGTTAGTTATGTAACAAAAAAAAAAGTTATTGAAGATACACTAGACCAACTTTCAATAGACTTTAGAGATATAGAAAGTGCATTATTTGACATAATAGTAAGGAAAGAAATAACTATTGTGCCAATAAGATATTATAGTTAAAATTGGTTAAAAAATATCTTAATTAAAATAATGGAACTAAATCAAGAAGAGTTAGTTGCAACCGATCACATAATTCTAGCCAAGGATATTACAAAACAAACCTCAACAAGAAAATAGAAAAGAGAGATCTATCACAATAAGTAAACTGACAACCCTTCATAGTTTCCTATTCTTTATACTTCTCGTTGAGAAATAATATAGTTGTGTAATTTCAATTTTATGAGAACCCATAATCGATATATGACCGTCTCATTTTTCTTCTTTCAGGTCCATCCCTGTTAAAGTTTCTTTTATGGTCCACTGGAGCCCCATCCTAGTCCATTTAGACAAAAAAAAACCTTTTATTTATTTGTAAAATAGACTATTTATTTTGAATTCCCAAGAGAAATACTTTGGGGTGTAACTTTAAAGATTTCTCAAACTGTGAGTTTATGAGCATGATATTTTTGAAGTGCACCTATCATATTCACTTTTGTTATGAATGAAAAAATCCTTTAAAGTTATGTACAATTAATGAATTTTATCTTTCTACCTCATCAATGCGACCACATTTTATTATGTTGTGATAGATGTGGGGAATGTCTTGTTTTCATATTATGATTTCTTTATTGTTGTATAATACTCTGTATATATATTATTTCAATCTTTAAAACATTCCTAGTTCTTCTATGAGGAATTATTTATGTGAATGTTGTTTTATATTCAAATATTATCTTTGTATTTTATTTCAAGAAATAAAGATTGAGGATTACTATTTAGCATTCCCCTGTTTCTTCATAGAATATCAAGTTATATATTTCAAGCAATAAACAAAGGAGTACCACCTCTGTAAAAACATAGGGGGATATTTTATCCTTATGATTTTGTTATTTGGATCTTGACCAATTTTAACATCAATAAGTATTTGTAACCATTTTTTTTGGCATGTAGGATACACCTACATCCAATTGGTAAGGTACATATTCTCGTAGAATTGATGTAGCAACATGTGCGACTGAGGCATATCATACATAGGTATTTAGATGGCTTTATTCTTTTATTCCATATAATGTTGAACTGAAGTTATAAGTTAGAGATGTGTATAACTATAACCATAAATAAATAAATAAAATTACATGCGTCCTTTAATTAGACAATAATTCAGAGGAATATCAATATAGATTAAGGGATGGAATATACTATCATTTTCTTTTATGAATATGAATTGTGTAATTGTTACCTTGAATATCAATTTAAGTGTGAACAACCAACTTACCTCCTGAATATTTGAAAGTGAATTCACTTGTGGCCATCCAAAAGACTCTAAAACTCTTTGGTTAGTTTGTTTCCATAGACAACATATCTTGTTTAGTGTTTGGTCTTATTTCCTTGTGTTTCTGTTTAGGAACCCCATGTTTTTGGTAGTGTAAGGATGGAGGATCGTTTATTCCATGCTAATTTTCTCCTCACTTATTCCTTATGTATTGGTGGGATTTCCAATTTGAGCTTGAAGGTCATATGAAGAAAGATAAGTGGTGATTAAGAACTCTCCTTATTTACAATTTTGTTGTCTTTTCCCAAGTGCTCCCTTGTATTTTGTTGCATTTCCCTTCTTTTTCACCTTCATATCCATTTTCTTCTTTTTCATGGTGTTTTCCTTATGTTTCATTTAGTGTTTAGTATTATTACATGGTGTCTTTTATTGGAAAACCTATCGTTTTAGTAGGTATAAGGATGGTATATCATTTATTCCTTGCCACTCANTGTCAACTTTGGAGATTGATGGACTTGGAGTTGTGTTCTTTTGTGGACGTGTGTTTCTATATCCAGAGGGAGATACTCCAAACACAATAGTATTGTTTTAGTCAGGCATGAGAGATTTTACAGGTTGTTGGGACAACTTGTGATTGGATCCAATGTATTCTTGGATTCATAGTTTGTGTTAGAGAGTGGGTAGTTTGCATGAGAAAGAGAGAGAGAGAGAGAGAGAGAGAGAGAGAGAGAGAGAGAGAGAGAGAGAGAGAGAGAGTTGATATAGAGGACTCGGTCCTCTTCTAATATTCTCAGAGGACTCAACAAGTATGAGTTGACACAGATGGATGCTCAGGAGAGTGTGGAGACTCATATGAGCATGTCTTCAGTTCATAGATAAGTGGAGGTAGCAGGAGAGGCTTCCAGTGCAGTGGGAGAATAGGCTTCCAGTTCATAGGGAGAAACTACAACAACATATGAGATGATGGAGCTAGAGATAGATTCTAGTGGAGGTACCAAAATCAACTCCCTCACTAAGAGGGAGTGCTATATTTTGTAGCTAGGAGGTACTTTTGCATTGGTGATGCCTAGAATGTATAAGAGACTGAGAAAATTTCTCTCTTAAGTGACTTTATAATTTTTTTTTATAAAGTGACGTTATAAAGTGGTTTTATAAAGTCAAGTTGAGCCTTTTTATTTTAATGTGTAAAAGTCACTTTATGGGTGTGTGGGTCACTTAAATGACTTAAGTGAATTGAACTTAATGAACGATTAAGTCACGATCATCGATCTCAAGAGGGAAAGATATAATATTGATCATCCCTCTCTTTGGAAGACCAAGGGTTAGGGAAGTTACACATTAAAATGCACGAAGGAAACATTTGACAGAGGGAGGGTGTACTTTTTGAGGAGAACTTGGAGGGAAGGTGAAGAGCCGTGAATTCCAAGAGGATTCTTCAGCTGAGGAAAAGCATTAGCAGTAAAGGGTGTTGGAACGCATCCCTAGGAGAGGATAGGCATACATTCCAAGGAGAAAAGTTCATCTTTTAATCAGTCTGTACAAATACTACAGGGAGGTTGTACAATAGTTAATATAGGTCATACAACAAGGATACAAGCACTGAAATGAGGAAATCTTTGACGCAATTTTTTAGGTTGTTTTGTTGTTGTAAAATATGTATAGTAGTGTAATATACATAACAACATCTCTTAGGCACATAGTTCGAGGCAGTTTTGGATATTGTGCTGACTGTATAGGGTCATACATGTTGTATAGTAGATGCACGTTTTTTTAAGAAAGATTGTTGGCATTGTTTTCGAGAAGAAGGACATTGTGCTGGGAGATTGAGTTAAGTATTGTATCATTTTTCTGAAATATTCTTGCTATTGTAACTCAGTTTGTTTCCTATGATCTCAATAAGAAGAAAATCTCATTGATTGGTTTTCCCCTTATGGGTTTTTCCAAGGGCCTTTCCCAGAAATTTTCTCATGCCAAATGTGTTTGAATTTTGTTCACTTTTCATTTATTTTCCATTGATAAGTTTCATATTTCTTAGTCAATGTATATATGCTCATAAAGTACAATATAATGTTGATTTAATTAATGCATTATTATTGATTTTATTGGAGTTTGAAATGTGATTTGTGACTAAGTGTTTGGGGTCAGATTATTTTATTTCTTAACATTATGGAACACTAGAATCCAGTTCGAGATCAAGAGGAACATCGATCCTTCTTTCTTTTGTCAGAAGGTACGTTGGAGAAAACATTAAGAAAAGAATGTCTCTTATTATCAAGGCAAGGAGATTTGTGAATAGTTTTGTTTATTTGGGATCAAGAACAACAAATTCAAGAAATACCTTCAAACTGATCTGGATAATGATGAGGAATTATATAAAGAGTTTGTTTCTACCTTTTTTAATGAGTGAGTTCAGAAGAAAAGAAGAGGACTTTCCTTCTACAATCCACATAAAGCGACTTGAAGCATGCTCAATAAAAGGAATAAAGTGTTTAAAATAAATATTGGTCGATTGTGACACTATAACTGTGTCAAAAGTGGAGATTTGTATATAAAATTAATTGATTTGGATTTATCTAGAACAACCAAAGAAGTTGAATACCCAAAATTAATATTAAATTATATTCTTATACCAAAGGAACAATTTGAAGAAAAGTTGGAATTACTGAAAACTACATCAACTGAGAGATTTAATAGCATGATCGAGTACTCAGAATTAGAAGTGGAAAGTTGGTGGGTTAGTTATGTAAAAAAAAAAAAGTTATTGAAGATACACTAGACCAACTTTCAATAGACTTTGGACATATAGAAAGTGCATTATTTGACATAATAGTAAGGAAAGAAATAATTATTGTGCCAATAAGATATTATAGTTAAAATTGGTTAAAACATATCTTAATTAAAATAATGGAACTAAATCAAGAAGAGTTAGTTGCAACCGGTCACAAAATTCTAGCCAAGGAGATTACAAAAGGAACCTCAACAAGCAGATAGAAAAGAGAGATCTATCACAATAAGTAAACTGACAACCTTTCATAGTTTCCCATTCTTTATACTTCTCGTTGAGAAATAATATAGTTGTGTAATTTCAATTTTATGAGAACCCATAATCGATATATGACCGTCTCCTTTTTCTTCTTTCAGGTCCATCCCTGTTAAAGTTTCTTTTATGGTCCACTGGAGCCCTATCCTAGTCCATTTAGACAAAAAAAACCTTTTATTTATTTGTAAAATAGACTATTTATTTTGAACTCCCAAGAGAAATACTTTGGGGTGTAACTTTAAAGATTTCTCAAACTGTGAGTTTATGGGCATGATATTTTTGAAGTGCACCTATCATATTCACTTTTGTTATGAATGAAAAAATCCTTTAAAGTTATGTACAATTAAGGAATTTTATCTTTCTACCACATCAATGCGACCACATTTTATTATGTTGTGATAGATGTGAGGAATGTCTTGTTTTCATATTATGGTTTCTTTATTGTTGTATAATACTCTGTATATATATTATTTCAGTCTTTGAAATATTCCTAGTTCTTCTCTGAGGAATTATTTATGTGAATGTTCTTTTATATTCAAATATTATCTCTGTATTTTATTTCAAGAAATAAAGATTGAGGATTACTATTTAGCATTCCCCTGTTTCTTCATAGAATATCAAGCTATATATTTCAAGCAATAAACAAAGAAGTACCACCTCTGTAAAAACATAGGGGGATATTTTATCCTTATGATGTTGTTATTTGGATCTTGACCAATTTTAACATCAATAAGTATTTGTAACCATTTTTTTTGGCATGTAGGATACACCTACATCTAATTGGTAAGGTACATATTCTCGTAGAGTTGATGTAGCAACATGTGCGACTGAGGCATCTCATACATAGGTATTTAGATGACTTTATTCTTTTATTCCATATAATGTTGAACTGAAGTTATAAGTTAGAGATGTCTATAACTATAACCATAAATAAATAAATAAAATTANTGTTTGAATTTTGTTCACTTTTCATTTATTTTCCATTGATAAGTTTCATATTTCTTAGTCAATGTATATATGCTCATAAAGTACAATATAATGTTGATTTAATTAATGCATTATTGTTGATTTTATTGGAGGTTGAAATCTGATTTGTGACTAAGTGTTTGGGGTCACATTATTTTATTTTTTAACATTATGGAACACTAGAATCCAGTTCGAAATCAAGAGGAACATCAAGCCTACTTGCTTTTGTTAGAAGGTACGTTGGAGAAAACATCAAGAAAAGAATGTCTCTTATTATCAAGGCAAGGAGATTGGTGAATAGTTTTGTTTATTTGGGATCAAGAACAACAAATTCGAGAAATACCTTCAAACTGATCTAGATAATGACGAGGAATTATATAAAGAGTTTGTTTCTACCTTTTTTAATGAGTGAGTTCAGAAGAAAAGAAGAGGACTTTCCTTCTACAGTCCACATAAAGCGACTTGAAGCATGCTCAATAAAAGGAATAAAATGTTTAAAATAAATATTAGTCGATTGTGACACTATAACTATGTCAAAAGTGGAGATTTGTATATAAAATTAATTGATTTGGATTTAGCTAGAACAACCAAAGAAGTTGAATACCCAAAATTAATATTAAATTATATTCTTATATGAAAGGAACAATTTGAAGAAAAGTTGGAATTACTGAAAACTACTTCAGCTGAGAGATTTAATAGCATGATTGAGTACTCAGAGTTAGAAGTGGAAAGCTGGTGGGTTAGTTATGTAACAAAAAAAAAAGTTATTGAAGATACACTAGACCAACTTTCAATAGACTTTAGAGATATAGAAAGTGCATTATTTGACATAATAGTAAGGAAAGAAATAACTATTGTGCCAATAAGATATTATAGTTAAAATTGGTTAAAAAATATCTTAATTAAAATAATGGAACTAAATCAAGAAGAGTTAGTTGCAACCGATCACATAATTCTAGCCAAGGATATTACAAAACAAACCTCAACAAGAAAATAGAAAAGAGAGATCTATCACAATAAGTAAACTGACAACCCTTCATAGTTTCCTATTCTTTATACTTCTCGTTGAGAAATAATATAGTTGTGTAATTTCAATTTTATGAGAACCCATAATCGATATATGACCGTCTCATTTTTCTTCTTTCAGGTCCATCCCTGTTAAAGTTTCTTTTATGGTCCACTGGAGCCCCATCCTAGTCCATTTAGACAAAAAAAAACCTTTTATTTATTTGTAAAATAGACTATTTATTTTGAATTCCCAAGAGAAATACTTTGGGGTGTAACTTTAAAGATTTCTCAAACTGTGAGTTTATGAGCATGATATTTTTGAAGTGCACCTATCATATTCACTTTTGTTATGAATGAAAAAATCCTTTAAAGTTATGTACAATTAATGAATTTTATCTTTCTACCTCATCAATGCGACCACATTTTATTATGTTGTGATAGATGTGGGGAATGTCTTGTTTTCATATTATGATTTCTTTATTGTTGTATAATACTCTGTATATATATTATTTCAATCTTTAAAACATTCCTAGTTCTTCTATGAGGAATTATTTATGTGAATGTTGTTTTATATTCAAATATTATCTTTGTATTTTATTTCAAGAAATAAAGATTGAGGATTACTATTTAGCATTCCCCTGTTTCTTCATAGAATATCAAGTTATATATTTCAAGCAATAAACAAAGGAGTACCACCTCTGTAAAAACATAGGGGGATATTTTATCCTTATGATTTTGTTATTTGGATCTTGACCAATTTTAACATCAATAAGTATTTGTAACCATTTTTTTTGGCATGTAGGATACACCTACATCCAATTGGTAAGGTACATATTCTCGTAGAATTGATGTAGCAACATGTGCGACTGAGGCATATCATACATAGGTATTTAGATGGCTTTATTCTTTTATTCCATATAATGTTGAACTGAAGTTATAAGTTAGAGATGTGTATAACTATAACCATAAATAAATAAATAAAATTACATGCGTCCTTTAATTAGACAATAATTCAGAGGAATATCAATATAGATTAAGGGATGGAATATACTATCATTTTCTTTTATGAATATGAATTGTGTAATTGTTACCTTGAATATCAATTTAAGTGTGAACAACCAACTTACCTCCTGAATATTTGAAAGTGAATTCACTTGTGGCCATCCAAAAGACTCTAAAACTCTTTGGTTAGTTTGTTTCCATAGACAACATATCTTGTTTAGTGTTTGGTCTTATTTCCTTGTGTTTCTGTTTAGGAACCCCATGTTTTTGGTAGTGTAAGGATGGAGGATCGTTTATTCCATGCTAATTTTCTCCTCACTTATTCCTTATGTATTGGTGGGATTTCCAATTTGAGCTTGAAGGTCATATGAAGAAAGATAAGTGGTGATTAAGAACTCTCCTTATTTACAATTTTGTTGTCTTTTCCCAAGTGCTCCCTTGTATTTTGTTGCATTTCCCTTCTTTTTCACCTTCATATCCATTTTCTTCTTTTTCATGGTGTTTTCCTTATGTTTCATTTAGTGTTTAGTATTATTACATGGTGTCTTTTATTGGAAAACCTATCGTTTTAGTAGGTATAAGGATGGTATATCATTTATTCCTTGCCACTCAGCTAAAGCAAGTGGAAAACTCCAAATTATTTTTGTCTCCTTCTTCCTTGTGCATGTGTGGGATTTCAAGCCATCTAAAAACATTTAAGTGGTGACCAAGTCCTCTCCTTATTTCACAATTTTGTTATCTTTTTAGGAAGCTCTCACTTGTGGTTTCGTTTCCTCCACCTTGTTGTTCATATTCATCTTCCTCTTCTCATTATAGATGGTGTTTTCCTTATGTTTTCTTTAGTGTTTGGTCTTCTTTCCATATGGATTATCTTGGAAATTCCATGTTTTTAGTAGGTGTAAGGATGGCAGATCATTTATTCCATTCTACTCATATCAAGGAAGTTCAAAACCCCAAATTCATTTGGTCTCCACTTTTATTCCTTATGCGTAGGCATGCTTGTCAATTTGGGCTTGCAAGTTGTCTAAAAAATGTTAAGTGGTGATGAATAATCCTAGCACAATTCTTAAATTGACAAGAACTCTCGAAAGTTCTTGATTTTTTAGAGGTTTCATTTGGTAGTTTTTTTAATCCTCATTTCAAAAAGTGGTGCTACCACTAGCACCTATTTCTTTTCAAGGTTAAAATTACAAAAAAACTACACTATGATATGTAATGTTTCAAACAAAAATCCTTAAATCAACCCCCAAAATGAAAGGGGTGCTGCTAGTAACAACCCCATCTTTTAGGGTTAAAATTACAACTTGTTCTAAATCATGTCCTTGATAACTAGTACCATCACAAACAAAAATATTGAAATCAACCAGTGAATTAAAAAGTGGTGTTGCTAGTAGCACCTGTTTTTTTATTTCGATGTTAAAATAACAACATGTTAGATATATTGACCTTGAAAATCAATGTGAGTATGATCCAAAACCTAAAAATTAACACCAAAATAAAAACATGATGCTACCCACACTAAACACTCTTTTTGTTTAGGGCTTAAAATTGCAAAACTAAGAAAAAATTGTTTTTTTTAAATGAAAATAAAATAAAATAAAAATTGATTAATGAGATTTTTGTGGTTTGGATTTTCAGAAGTGATTGGATTAGCCACAGTCTTGTCAATAGATCGTCGACGTTTCAGATCCAAATCAAGATCCATCTTCATGACATGAAGCCTGGATTTAAAATGAAACCTTAAAAAAGCTTAAATCAAGATTAAAATTTTCTAAATGAACATAGCTGACACCAAGGTCTCCTTTCACATTTATTATTTAATACCATATCTTCTCTTCATTTTAAATCCAGGCTTCATGTCCTGAAGATGGATCCTGATTTGGATCCGAAATGTCGACGATCTATTGACAAGACTGTGGCTAATCCGATCACTTGTGAAAATAAAAATTATTTTTTAAAGTAAATATTAAAAAATCTTATTTAGAAAAAAACTAAATATCAAAACAAAATTTATTTAAAAGGTGCCAATTTTAACCATGGGAAAAAAGTGATAGTAGCGCCACTTTTCGATTTGAAGGTTTCTTTTGGTGTTTTTGATCCAAAAATATGAGAGCTAGAGTTCTCACTTTCAGGTCATAGTTCTCATCAAATGGATAACTATGTTTTCTCCTTGGTTGACAATTTTGTTATATTTTTACCAATTGCTTCCTTGTTATATTTTCTCCTTCATCTTCCTCTTCTCATTTTGCATGGTGTTTGTCTTGTGTTTCATTTAGCGTTTAGTCTTCTTGCATTATGGAATGTGTTAAAAACCCCATGTTTTTATTGGGTGTATGGATGGAACCTCATTTTTTCCATGCCACTCATATCAAAGAAGCTAAAAAATACAAATTTGTTTGGTCTTCTCACTTATTCATTGTGCATGGGTAGGTCCACATGTTTATGCTTACAAGCCACTTAAAAAAATTTAATGTGTTACCAAAGCCTCTCTTTATTTGACAATTTTGTAATATTTTTACCAAGAATTCCCTTGTGGTTACATTATCCCCTCCCTGTTGTTCACCTTCCTCTTTCTCTTCACATTTTACATGGTGTTCTCCTTATGTTTCATGTTTGGTCTTCTTTCCTTGTAGCTTGCTTTGGCAACCCCAAATTTTTCGTAGGTGTAAAGATGGTAGATTTTTTTATTCCATACCACTCATCACAAGGAAGTAAGAAACTCCTAATTTATTTGGTCTCCTCACTTATTTCTTATGCAAATATGGGCTTTCCATTTTAGGTTTTCAAGTAGTTTAGGAAAATCTAAGTGGTGGGTCAAACCTCTTCTTATTTGAAAATTTTGTTGTTTTTTACCAAGCGCCCCCTTTATGGTTTCATTGCTTCCACCTT
>JZKD02S1157570.1:0-12784 GCA_000966675.3 Picea glauca
TCCAGATCTAAGGAAAAATCTAATTTTAACAGGGCAGTTGGCAAGTGAAGGTTGTATATCCATATTTATAGATAAAGTGTGGAAGGTCACTAAATGATCATTGGTGATAGCAAAATGAGAGAAGGTATGTACATTGTATTTATGTATTGGTAATACTGACTCTTCTATCTCTTTAGCTTCTACATGAGTGGATACAACACTGTGGCATCATAGGCTTGAACACATGAGTGAGAAGGGGATGCAGATACTTCACAAAAGAAATTTGTTTCCAAATCTTAAATAAATTGTTTTGGATTTCTGTGAGCATTGTGTTTATGCAAAACAAAAGGGAGTTAGATTTCTCAGAGTCAGAAAATAAAAGAAGAGTGAAATGTTAGAGCTTGTGCATACAGATGTATGGGGACCAATTCAGGTATCATCTCTTGGTGGCTCTCGTTATTATGTTATTTCTATTGATGATGCAACTAGAAAAACTTGGGTTTATTGCATTCAACAAAAATTTGATGTTTTTGATACTTTTAAGAAATAGAAATCTTTGGTTGAGAATGAGAGAGGAAAAAGGTTGAAGTGTCTCAGATCAGACAATGGAGGTGAATATTATAGCAAAGAGTTTGATGATTACTGTTCATACCATAAGATTCGTAGAGATAAGATAGTGCCATAAACGCCACAAGAAAATGGTGTGTTAGATAGGATGAACAGGACAATCATGGAGCGTGCAAGGAGTATGAGATTGCAAGCTGGTTAGCCCTTACAATTACGGGGAGACACTGTAGAGACTGCTGTTTACTTAATAAACATAGGACCTTCAAGCTCTTTGGATGGTGGAATTCCATATGAGACATGGACAGGGAAAAAGGTAAACTATTTTTTTTTGAAGACTTTTGGTTGTGAAACATTTGTACATATTGATAAAGAAAATAGAACAAAGCATGATGAAAAATCCAAGAAGTGTACTTTTATTGGATACAGTGTTAATGATTTTGGTTATCGCTTATGAGATTATGAAAATTACAAAATCATTAGGAGTAGAGATGTCATATTCAATGATAAGGTCATGTACAAAGATCAGTTGCAGGGAAAGATACAAGAAAAAGAAAAATCGGAATACACAGTGTTTGATGAGATTACTGAAAAAGAAACTCCAAAGGTACCAGAAAATCAAAATGTACAAAAATAGGAGCAGCAGGTACCTCAAATTCCTGCAAGTGTTGTTAGAAGATCTACCAAGTTAAGTAGACTCCTTGAACGATACTTTCCTTCATTTTATTATTTATTGTTGACTGATTCTGGTGAACCAGAATGTTATGAAGAAACAATGTAGGTAGACACCAAAAAGAAGTGGGAGCAAGACATGTAAGAGGAAATGGATTCCTTGGTAAATAACCAGACTTGAGAGTTAGTTCAATTGCATGCAGGAAAAATAACATTGCAGAATAAATGAGTTTACAAGTTGAAGGAAAAAGATGGAGGAAAAAAAATAGTACAAGGCTAGACTTGTTGTAAAGGGGTTTGAACAAAAGAAATGTATAGATTTTGATGAAATATTTTCTTCTGTTGTTAAAATGACTTCAATTATGATTATTTTAAGTCTTGTGGTAGTAGGAGATTTGCATCTTGAACAGTTAGATGTAAAGATAACTTTTCTCCTTGGGGATTTGGAGGAAGAGATTTATATGCAACAACCACATGGGTATGAGGTCAAAGGGAAGGAGAATTTGGTATGCAGGTTGAAGAAGAACTTGTATGGCCTAAAACAAACTCCAAGGCAATGGTATTTGAAGTTTGATAAGTTTATGACAGAACAAGGTTATAGTAGATGTCATTCTGATTACTTTATTTATTTTAAAAGGCTAGAAAATGGAAGCTATATTATCTTGCTATTGTATGTAGATGACATGCTTGTTGCAGGATATAAATGTGTGCTCAAGAAGAAATTAGCTAATTCATTTGCAATGAAGGATTTGGGTGCTGCAAAGAAAATCCTTGGTACGAGAATAACAAGAGACAAGAAAAATCGCAAATTGACATTGTCTCAGGGTGAGTACATAGAGAAGGTGTTGGAGAGGTTTAGAACGCAGAATACAAAACCAATTAGTACACCTTTGGCCAACCATTTCAAATTAACTAAGGAAATGTGTCCCAAGACACAGGAGGAGATCGAATACACCATGGTCCCATATTCATCAACAGTTGGCAGCTTGATGTATGCAATGGTTTGCACAAGACTAGATATTGCACATGCAGTGGGTGTTGTGAGCAGGTATATGAACAATCCAGGTAAAGAACATTGAGAGACAGTAAAGTGGATTCTTAGGTATTTGAGAGGTACTACTACTCATGCATTATGTTTTGGAGGTTTAGACACTGTTCTACAGGGGTATGTTGATTCAGATATGACAGGTGATAAAGATAGCAGGAGGAGCGCTACAAGGTATTTTTTACTGTAGGTGGAACAATAGTAAGTTGGATTTCAAAACTGCAAAAGGTTGTTGCACTTTCAACAATAGAGACAGAGCATGTTGTCGTTACAGAGGCTAGTAAAGAGATGTTTTGGTTACAGAGGTTTATAGAGGAATTAGGAAAGAAGGAGAAGAATAACAGGTTGTACCGTGACAGTGAGAGAGTTATTCATCTTGCAAAGAACTCAACCTTCCATTCTAAGACTAAGCATATACAACTCATGTACCATTTCATATGATCCATCTTGAAAGATGGACATTTGAAGTTGGAAAAGATACACACTAGCCAGAATCCTGCAGACATGTTAACAAAGGGAGTAATTAGGGAGAAACTGAGTTCCTACTCAGTTTCAGTTGGTCTTCAAGCATGAAAGTGAAGATGAGAAATTTTCTAGGTCCAAGAAGGATCAAAGTCCAACATATACATCAACGGTGGAGTTGTTGAGATCAGTCTCCAAGTGGGAGATTGTTGGTTGTGGAGCCTGATTATCTTCCTGATTCAAAGGTCTTTGTTTTTAGCTGTATTTATATCCCATGAAGACTTTACACCCCAGAAGATTGTACACTCCTTCACGTGGGGGAGTGCAAGAGGGGTTCGGGGGTGAAGCCCTCGAAGGAAAAATTTCCTTGTAAATGTATATTGTAATTTAATAGTAAATCTGGACCGTTCATTATAAGGTCGCGGATCTGACGGTAAAAGTTATGTTAGGGTTTTTTTTCCTAGAAGGCAACCCTCTTTTATGAGGGAAATGTATTGCGATAATGTATTATTTGCGAATATTGTATTATGAATGAGGAGACTGTGAGATAAAGAAGATGAAGTTACAACGGGTGTGGTGTAGGTTGTATCCCTTCATTTGCTGGATAATAATAAAAAGGACATGCCAATTTCTTTGATGGACGTAGCCCACATTGGATGAACCACATATATATGTATCTATTTCATTGTGTATCTTTTATGTTTTATTTCTGTATTTGTTTTATTTTATTGCTCTGCAATCCTGTTTTTTTAACAGTTAGAAGGTGGCCTAGTGCTTTGTGATCCTGTATCCCTTATAGGACAACATTAATGGTCTTGTGTTAATATAGTGGTATTGGTTAGAAGGTGGCCTAGTGCTTTGTGATTGATGTGGCAATTAACCTAAAGCTAATTTCTATAGGAAGGGGGCTTGTACCTTATTGTAATATATTGTGGAATCAGGGAAAGAAAGCAATTGTCTAGAGTAAAGTTTTTCTACCGAGGGTTTTTTCTACTATAGATTTGATGTCATATCATTTGTATGTGATGTGCTTATTATGACTGGGCCTTTGTCCCTTGATTTTCAAGATTTTGTGGTAATTGAATATATTGTTGCAAATATTTTGTAATGATTAACATTCACATCGTCCTTGTTTTTGTGCATATCTCTACTTTTCTAGATATATGCCATGTTATCATTGTGTGCACGTTCCATGACACCATAGCCATGGCACTTGCCATGAACTAGAAAACTTTGCATTTACCACAAACTAATTTTTTTTAGTGAAGTGTGAGGCCTTGAGTTGCCTTGAATATGATTTTTAATGTTTATGTAATGGATCATGTAATAATGCTATAAGAAGTAGGTTGCATATATTGTAATCTTGGAAATTTAACTTCATACTTTCACTGACGTGGATTAAAAAACGAGAGTTTTTTGGTAATGTACATATTAGAAATGTGAAAAAGTTAGTTATATTTATTTCTCAAATTGAAGGATTTACATCTATTGCCATCAGTTTTTTTACCAAGTTTTTATGCAGCACATGAATAATCTTTTAAACACTTTTTATTTATTTATGGTGTGATGAGAAAGATTGCATAATGCGAGTGAGGTTGCACGATGGCACAAAAGGGTTCCTTCTTATAAAATGTACATGCAGAATCCTTGGACATCATTAATCAAATCTTGGGAAACTTTAAAATATTTCCACATTAACCAACTTTGATCTATGCCATACAACTTATTCATCTTATGAAAAATAACTACATCACATATGACCTTGTTAACCTTGCAAAGTATTTTAGAACCCTATGGAATGCTTTTATTGTACCGTAGTGAATTCTTCTTCACGGAGTCATGACACTATCATTGATTTTAAGTGTAGATCACAAGAATAGTGTTTTAAAGAAAATAGTGATATTGTGTATGTTTGATTAGAGAGGTCGATTAAAATACTCAAATTCCTTTAGTTTAGTGGTTTATTACATATTTTTGCCAAGATGCTTTTGAATATCCTTGTGCGAAAAGAGATCCCCTATTCAACAAGGCATGATTTACAATGCATTGTGGCCAACAAATTAGTTGGATAAGAAGTCATAGGTAGGGGGTGTCCATTATGTCAAAGTTGCCCATGACTTGTACCAGGGCCCAATTGTGTGGAATACTATATTTGCATGGAGAAGAGAACCCACTAGGGACAAAACATGTCTTTGAGGGATTTGAACTTTAGTGGGGGAATTATCACCTCCTTCACTTAACCATTGAACCAAGACCCTATTAATGATGGTTGATTAATTTTAATGAAATGCTTTTTAGAGTTGTATCCAAACATAGAATTTTGCAAAAGCTTGAGTATCGTGTTTTTTTTTAATTATCTTCTACATCAGAAGGTATTGTGTTTGGGGACAATTGGGAGGACACCACAAGAATTTGTGTTTGGGACAAAAGGATGGTTTGAAAAGCATGCAACTTATGTTATATTTTCTAGGCACCACTCTTTCATTAGAGTAGATTATATAATCATTTATACATTCTACAAGCATGATACTTCGCTCTTGTTTTTGATAGACCTGTCCCATCCTTACATGCAAGTATTTTCATCAAAACACTTTGCATTGCTAACCTTCCTTACATAACCATGTATGCATTCTTATCTAGAATTTTTTTTCGTAAGCTAACTAACTATATTAATGTATTCTGGACAAAATTACATTTGTTTTGATGCTAGCCTGCCACTTGGGAAACTGAACCAACAATAGAACAATTGTTTCTTGAGGTTGATTGCCCAAAAATACTAAAAAAAGAAGTTGTCTCTAAGACCATTCCATCTAGAATCCTTGTGATCTATTTGTCTAGTATTTGCCATATGCTTTACAAGATGGCTACAAAAACTGTACATAAAAACTAAGTGATCATGGAAGATTAGTAGGAGAGAAAGGGACCTTTTCCTCGGGCACCTGGGGATTTTATTCACTCCCGTCTCCAATGTTGAGACCCACTATTCTTGCTTTTAGAATGGATAGTTTCTTGTCCAATGCCTTGATATGCAATTGGATGTACTGCAACTGCATGGAAATATCATTGAACGTCGCTTGCTTATATGTTAGAGCTCTGCCCAACAATGCCTTCATGTGCCAATATAGATCAATTGTCCTGTAGTACTTGGTTTCCCTTGACCGTGAGGACCCGGTGTCTGGGATCCAAGCCACCATTGCAACATCAACCTCATTGTCCGAGGTCCGTTGCCTTTCTTGGTGAACATCTTCTTCCAAAACATCCAAACTTCTCTAGTTGCTAGAGGGGTGTGAGCAATGAATGACTTTGCTGCCCCAATTCCATCATGTTAAGTGTGAGGGAGTGAGAGGCATGGACAAGGGTGTCTCCCTCTACCGTCAGCTCTGCCTTTGTTCATCGCTTCTCATCTAACCAAAACTAAACACCAAATTTGAATGCTCATGTTGTCCTTGTGCCAAGAGAATGAACGCCTAATCTGAATGCTCCAACTGCTATGTTCGTCGACCCCTGAGCCAATTCTTATCTAAAAATTCACATGACTTATGATTTCCCCTAATTGAGTGCTTGGCTTATTGTAATTATGTTTATGATTTGGATGAATTCTTAGGATGGTTTAGATAAGACATTTGTTGGTAGCCATGTCACCTCTTGCCATTCCAAATCCTTGTGTTGAACCTCATTTCTTCATGAACATTATATATTGTTATATGCTTGTTCATTTGGTGATGGGCCCATGCTTTAGGTATCATGTTGTGTTGAAAGTATGAGGGAAATATGATAACACAACATTTCTTTTGTTATTGTAGGCTTGTTTATTTTGTGGTGAGACTCTCTCAAGTATTATGACATATTAATGATAAAAGTCATGGTTAGGTGATACATGGTATCTAGCTTTTTAGGGCTATCTAGATTTTTAGTTAAATTTAGGTTAAATTTCATTACTAGGTGGATTTATTGTCCATTATTGCATATATCATGCTTTTGTTACTCCTTTGAGGAGCTCTTCCATTAGGGATTATGACATTTCAACGAGATCAAGATAGGTCTAGATCATATTACTTCCATCAGTCTTAGTTTTCTCCAATCTTGTGTAGAATTTGAAGTTGGCAAAACATATAGAAAAATATAGGAATATAGTGATGGCTGATTTATTTACTATCCCACAATCGAAAATTTTAATCCATAACCTACCTATTGATTAAAAAAAATTTGAGAAAAAGAGGCAAAATTGTGTGACAATATGTCACATTAATTAATAAGTCAATCGATACAATGTGAATATTTATAACACAAGAAAGCTTTCATAGACATAATGATGAGATTATCTCCAATGCATGATTAACTCCTTTAGGCATCACATCTTAGCCCACTATTTCAACCTTTTGCTGGCATCGTCATCTACTAAAGTCTCCACCCATAAACTAGACACAATCTCTTCAACTTTGTCACTATATGACCTACATTCACAGGTCACCATTGACCTTGGTTGGCTTACTCAATCACAAGTTTACATTAATTCTTCTAACACTCCCATTAATGAAAAACTGTTTTGGTCTATAGCTAGCCAAGATCTTCCTCTTAATTTGGTCGAGTATTCATTTAGCCCATTTTAGCAGTTTCCTTTAGTCCACATGAGAATTTGCATCACAAACTTGAATCATCGTTTTGTTGAAGTCCATATAAAATGATCTCCATCCACCAAAATACATGGTTACACAATTGTTGTAATCATAACATAATAGGAAATCCGATCTTATACATGGTTCATAAACCCCTAGGTTTGCAATATTTTGGTCACCAACTTGGCTCATATAGAGCTTTTAGATTGCAATATTTCCAACTCATCCCCACAATCAAAGACTTCTAATATAGGTACACTTGCCACCCCTGTATTAATGCAAGTAGTCTATTTCACAACTTGACAAACCTTGTGCTAATTCAATCATTAGCAATTATCTCACTAAGCTAACGCTATGCCTAAATAAGAAAAAGGGCATATAAAATCCAAGGAAACATGTCTAGACTTTGACTACTAGGTCTTACAGTGAATTGTGACCAAATGAATGGGGTATCCATGCCTTTATCAAGTCTTACAATGATATGCTCAATTTACACTCTCTTGACTTAATTTTCAAACATACTATTTGTTGAGGTTAACCTTACCCTTTTTTCCCATTACAAACATACGACCATGATTAAGAATAACAACAATCATCATTATAAATTTAGCACTTTTCTTGGTTGATTTACTCTTCCTTGTTTATACCTTCAATTCAATGTCTATGCTTCTTGCTACAATTTATTTGAAGTTTGCATTCAATTTTTTTTTCCATCTATTATGATCTTTGGTTCGGTACTCAATGTTTTGTGCAAAAAAATACAAAGATAATTTCTTTAATTTTGGAATGGCTACTTCCAACATAGACTCAAACTTGTGACATTAGCAGGCCAAACTAAATGTCACAATGGTGATGACATAATTATTTTAAACTAGACTTTTGACATCTCATAACACGGCAAACTCTTAACATCATCACACTTTTCTTTAAAAAGGAATATCCATCTCATAAACACAAGGACAACTCATAATCACTCGACCTAAAATGTGCAAAAAACATCACCACTATGTTTGAAATACCTCAAAATCCTAAGAATTAGTGGTCATAATACAAATTTGGACACCAACAAATAGAGATATAACCCTTTGAATTCCCCTATACGAGTCATAGGAAATTCAACAATGCACCAATGCAAATTCAAAAATCTAATTGCTTTTTCAAACAATAAGAAAGATGGGTCAAAACTTTGAAAACTCTATTATGCGTTGAATCAATCTAAAGTTGTCCAAGTATATTATGCAATTAGACTCAAAACACAACAAAATGCCTTGCAAAAAAACTTATGAATTCTAGAGACAAACTCTTAGTTGTCTCCCTTTCACCAAGAAATTCAATTTAGCCTTTTTGATACAACACCTTTTGCAATGTAACCATGCCTTGGAGGCTACTTGCAAATTATGATGGACTTCAAAACAAACTTGAGAAAGAGAGACAAAATTTCTCAACAATACTTCACATTACCTAATATCTCAATTGATATAGTATGGATATTTATAACACAAATAGTTCTCCTATACATAATGATGTGCTTTTCTTTAACAACTAACAACCCACAATTAGACCATTTATGCATCGCATCTTAGCCCACTAGTTTTATCTTTTGCTTGCATCATCATCCACTAAAGTCTTCATTCATAAATGAGACATGGCATCCACCTCTTCAACTTTGTAACTGTATGGCCTGCATTGACAAGCCACCTCTCACTTGTTGTCGATCAACTTACTCAAATTCACAAGTTTTGTTTTAATTACTCTAATATCCCTAATTGAGGAGTTATCCCATATCTTCAAATATTGTCAACCTTCAACCTAGTCACACTACATGACCTATAGCCATAGTGCACACCATGCATACAAATCATACAGAAATTTTGAGGTTAGGCATATATAGATTAGGTAGGAACTTGATAAGGGGGAAACAATTAGATTTCCATGTATCCTTTGTCTTCAATTCAAGTTCTATATATTTTTGAATTTGAGTTTTAGTACTAGTCATGACTTTTGCATATATAGAATTGTTCTTGGTACAAGATCACACTTTGCATTTTCTCACATGCAAGCCATGCCTCAAAATCATCCTAACATAAGAGAATATATAAATACTCAAGAATTGTTAGAATAAAGTTTGTGTACAATTTTTAACCTTGGCTTTTTGTAATGCAATGTATTCCAAAACATTTGCATGATAAGACTCCTTGAAACTTCATAGTGGCATGTCCTCCAAGTGTGAATTGCTTGTATCAAGGGATAAATTTTCACACGTGTACTTCAAATTTTGCACACATATTTTATGATGATGTAATAAGTGGTGCATTACCATGTTTTGGATCACCATTTCATAGGATGAGACATTGCAGGGTAGTTTGGGTATCCTATAGGATTCCTTATGATACATGTATTAGGTTGAGTCATTTTCCTTTGATTGTCTTAGATCTTGAAATCCTTAAACTTGATTGGTCTAAATTCTTAAACCTATTTGAAATTATTATTATCAAAGTTTGACATTAATTGACCTTTTTACATTGACATTTGTTCATCGGGTGACATTGACAAGCTTCATCTAATTTCATAGGATGAGACCTTGTAGAGTAGTTTAGGTATCCAATATGATTCCTTGGTATTACAAGTCATTTTCCCTTGATTATCTTAGATCTTGAAATCCTTGAACTTGATTGATCTAGATTCTTAAACCTATTTGTAATTATTATCAAAGTTTGACATTGATTGACCTTTTTATGTTGACATATGTTCATTAGGTGGCATTGACAAGCTTTATCAAACCTTGGCCAACATCAACTTGCAAGTTCCAGTTGACTTCAACATTGACCCTACCATACTTGATGTCAACATTGACCTCTGAAAACCAATCTGACTTGACTATCTCAACTTCAAAGATAAATCATCATCGACAATCATCTTTAGTTATAATCAGACGACACAATGTTATTAAGTATGTATATGTTTTAAACCATTTGTTTAAATGCCATTAGTGTGGAATTGTTATACCATTTTTTTCATTTATACTTTTTTCCATTGTGAACACACTTCTACAGTGTTTGAACACATCTTGTATGAAACTCTACCACGCATGACTCTTCTTAGGACATTACATATATATCCTTTCTAATACAATGCCATAATATTGTTCTTACTCTTGTTACGGTACACATTTTGTATACATATGTATTCTATTATGAACTTATAACATAAAAATTAGCACTTTAATTATACCTTTTAACACTTCTTTTTGTAATGTTGTGTTCTCAATTCAATTGTTTTCTAATGTTTAGAATTTAGTGTAGAGGAGAAGGGATACTTAAGTTTGTTGACACAAGATAATTGTCTCCATTAGTGCCTTTGCTGAACCATGTTGTTTTGGTAGGTGTGGTGGAAATAACCAAGAATAAAATCCTCACACAAGAGTGTGGTGCCAAGAAGATTCTAAACCTTCAAAATGGTGTATATGTGTGACTATGATGAATGGAAAATGGAATCTGCACAAGTACGCGAAGAAGAAATCTTTAATGGAGGTTTTGCATGGAGTCATGACAAGGTGACCACGAGGGAAAGAGCATACACCAAAAATAAGTAAATATCAATTTGTGGAATGAGACCCCCTTCTCCAAATAGGATTCTAATGTGTTAGGTATGTGACACAATAGCCAAAAAATGAAGACAACTTTCTATTTTTATTGGCCACAATTGGGATTCACAGTTTCGTGTGGAGCATGAAAATTTTCCTATAACCACTATGTAATGCACAATGATGATATGCACAAAGTAGGTGGGAGGACATGGTTTGTCAATCAAAGATGATTTGGTCAATAAATTAGGGTATTTGGATTTCATGGAGGAAGTGTTCCACGTGGGAGCACAAAACCAAAGGACCACGAGGATCCTAGAAAGGCTAATTTGGGACTTTGATGTGCACTCAAAGGGATACCATTGTGGTTGAAAGGCTTCTAGATGTTGTTGCGAGTGGTTTATGTGTGCCTAAGGTGAAACAATAAACATGTAGAGAAAGGTGCAACAACAATTGGCTATGAGCTTTGTGGGCACTTTGATAGAACATCATTATCGAGTGCAATATATGTATCCAAATATTGTTGTTGAATTTTCACCCTTTGGAACATACATCTTAAATGTGTGAAACACTATGAAGTCCTAAGGATTCATTCAATCATGATACAAAGCAAATGAAAAACAAGTAAGCACAAACATTTCAAAGAAATACTGTGATCAAATAAAAAGAATGACAATGTTTGTGTTGCCCCCTTAGATCATTAAATGTGTGAATGCAAAAGTTGTTTAGATTTGATTTAGTGGTGAATGACACACATGTGCTCATGAAGAATTTTCCTTCCATGCTAAGCACATGTGAATATTAAGATTTCTTCTTTGCAATAAAATGTTAATGATTCCTATAGAGAGCAACAATACCATGTGTATATGTGGGTGATGCATAAATACAACTATAGATATTGTTTAATGAAAAATATGATTTTATGAAATGAAGCTCCATTATAGTCAAATACGATAAGGATGTTCAATTGATGCCTCGATAGAGACATGGGATGTGTGACACATTTCCATACTTCCCATGCAATAATGATATTTTGAATGTTCAATGACGCCTTGATTAGGTTGTCTAGTATGTTGATGAGAGTTATGTTTGCAAGAAATATGACATAACTTAAGCCAACCATAAGGCCTAAACCCAAACACATGTCACTAGAGAAGTTTCATAATTAATATTGATAATTATGTAAAGGAAGCAAGATAATTTTCCTAATGTACCAGGTTCCTAGGTTCTGTGTTGTCACTATAATGTAAGTAATGTTGTGAATGGGTAAGGGTACTACAATGCACGTAGTTCATGTAAATCCACTAGAAGATATTCTTTGGAGTGCATAATAGTGGTGGAATATGGTGATCCAACAGAAATACATGATGTAAATCCAATAATAGAAAATAAGAAATGAAGACTATAGCACAAACACACAATAAGTATAGATGAAATATATATTTAAACACGGTAAACATTTGAACATCCAAGTTTTAATGTGTGCATGCAATGCAAGGAAATTAAGTAAACACATGGAAGTTAAAGATAAGACTCTAAGAGTGTGTTGAACCTTGAGTGCACACACACAATGAGTTGTACCGATTATATATATGCATAGATTCTATGTTGGATGGGAAAATGTAAGAGCTATTATATGTACAAGCATACTAGTGTACCCCCACGTGTGCATATGAATCATATGTGATGGAATTTGTGACACAATTGGGAAAGTTAATGAGTTTGTCTTAGAATCAAATGACTTGAATGAGAGTTCAATAAAATTTGAAGTCTTTCCCTTTTCACTAAAGTGAAGTGAGACCAACTCCTTGGAGGATGAGCTCATGATAGATCTCCTTCTCATATGCCAAATTTTATCTCATG
>JZKD02S1157603.1:0-12784 GCA_000966675.3 Picea glauca
GAGATCTGGTGCAAGACTGTGTGGAGGATGGAAGCTACAACAACAAGACATTACAAGTGATCATTTGTGGTTGAACTTCTTCATGCATGAGAAAGTGTGTGTGTCAGAGCTTGGACCCATCGAAAGGAGATATACAACATCAAGGCTCAGGTTGTATATTTCTCTTTCAGTTAATGCAATATATGAGTATGTCCCTTTCCCATAATGATGATGTCATCTTATTACATGATTCCTTGATCACATGTATAGACTAGGTATTGAATATATTAATGATTTTGTTGTGATTGGTTTGTGTTGTTGCGATTGAACAGCACAAGAGCATCGGAGCAGAGCGAGGAACAACAGAGATTAACAGAGAGCGTTCAAAAGGTAAGAACACCATCTATTTCTCTTAGTTCATTCAATAGTTAGATCTAGGGAAAGAGTAGCATTCTGTTACGGTTTGTTCCAGATCCAGGTGGATCTTGGGGAGATTGGCCTGTTTCCGCACTCATGAATTTATCCATAAACACTTGACAGCAAAGGATCCATCTTTATCAAGTCGTCAAAGCAGGGCAGCTCCTGCACCAAGGCAAGTGGCTCACCTGGGGCCAAATTCAGCAGAAATTTCCTCATATGATGGGGGAACTTAAAGCAATGGATAAAATTGCTTCATAAGGAGGGAGCATTGATCCATATGGATATAGGTAGCCACCCACAGTTTCCAACTAGCTCAAAATAGTTTTCTGGCAATTTACCATTTTTAGCAATTTTCACTTCCGAGGCCATTTTGACGGAATAAATGAAGGTTTTTCAGGATCGTCCCAACCCAATAATATCCAAAGGCATGATTGAGACACAAAAATGAATCTCCTCGATGATACCTTCACAATGGACTATCATACGCCTAAAACAGAGGTCATATGAAAAAGTTACTACCCCGGGAAGTTAATGTACTAACTTACCCAAACGAGGCCCACATGACTTTTGGTGCTTCATCTCCTAGGGTTAGGTTTTTGGATGTCTAGGGTTTTTTTCATTCTTGTTTATTGTAAAATGCCTTCAGAGCCTCATTGTAATCATCTTCTTGTGAATGAGCACAGTTGTCACATCTCTTCTCAGAGATAAGCTTCCACCATTCCAGCAAGCTTGTTTCCGCTGCATTTTATAGTTTCATCTTATTTCATTATTGAATACAAAACCAGTTTTACTGTATCTCTATTATTTTTTGTTAAGAATCTGTTAATACTCTGTATTCATTTCATTCTGCTCATAAAAACCGGATCAAAATTCCCCTCTCCTTGAAAAACCATCAATGAAGTAAATGTCTTCAACCGTAATGGTCAAAGATTGTCTAGCGAGCATGAATACCTCATAATCCAGGTTCCAGTAGTCGATTAGGATATTTAGTAATATCCTTTTTTCTCTCATGCCACCAACTTGGAAGAATTTATACATGTCACAAGCATGCAAATTTTTTTTTGCCTCATCATTATTGAACATTGCCTGATCCACCTCTTTGTGCTCTTGTTCTCTCCAGAGAATGGACATCCTGTTCAACTTCCAAAGGAATTTTTGTGTTAGTTTTTTATTTTTCAAATCCTTTCATGTGCATCTGTGACCTTCAGTTAGAAAAAATGTGGATATCCATGACTGGTGTTTCCACCAGCTGTGGACATCCGCGGGTTGCCTTAAGGCAGCCCACGTATGCACAAAATCGTGTTTTTCAAAACTAATTTACACTTGACGTTTGAAGAAAATTGAAAAAATGAATGGTTGGAATGCAAGATAAGGATGAAATACTTACTTGTTTAAGGTGGAAAGTAATGGAGTTTCTCCAAGCTCTGCATTTTCTCGATTCTCTCTCTAAGGGTTTTGGTCACTTTGGTAATTGTTTGGGTGAAATGGTAAAAATGGAATGATAAACAGGTAAATATACTAAATTGTATTAATATTTTGAAAACACACTTACTAAAGTTCCTTGATTTTCTCCAAATTTTCAACTTATGATCAAATTTTTGTAGCATTATCATCATTTTGGCAGGTCTTACGAATGTTTCTCTGGTACAGTTATCATCGATTGGTCGAGTATTTTACAAGACTCTTGGCTGGTAATGTATTTTTAATTAGCATTTAGGTTAGGGTGCAATCCAATCAAATTTTTCATTATCAGTTACTATTACCATTTAAACCTAGGTTCAACCCCATTAACGAGCAATGAAACCTTTCTCTCTGCTTCAAAGCATTGTTCGATCCATGGTCGAGCCTACCTTCCATGGGCGCTCTAGTATAGAATCCTTTTTCATTTTGGCGCTCATGATGCAAGTTTGTCTCTAGGCTTGGGGGTCTTGGTTTAGTCCTGCCATGAGTTTGCATTGGAACTTCATGCTTATTACTCTCTCTTGTTCTGGCCTTTTTCCCACAGGACGCCTGTCTTATGTTATGGATTCCATAGTTAAGCTCTTTTCAGTCTCCTTAAAATTGAAAAGATTGTTGAGTGACGTTGTTCCTTGTACACTCATTAAATGGACCTGAAGGAATGTCAGTCTAGCACAAGTTTACCCTTTTTTGGACTGGGAAAGGCTACTTACAAAAAAGGTATACTCTAGTCTATGGGATAGAAGAGTTCTCCTAAGTTGTGTTTTATACTTTTCTCGCTCATGGGACTAATTTTAGGAAAAAGGAAATGGGAGTCCATAGTTAAGATCTTTTCAAACTCCTTAAATATGAAAATATAGTCAAGTGATATTGTCTCTATCACTCTCGTTAAAAAAGGTTAATAAAAGGCGTCATTTTGGTATAAGTTTAACGATTTTCCTGACCAACTAGACTATGTACGAAAAGGGAATACTCTAGCCCTAGTGACCAGAATAGTTCTCCTCGATATAATTTTATTCTTTTTTGGGCCTTGGAGACTAAACTTATGAAAAATACCATTATGGGAGGTTTACTTCCCAAAGTTGTGTTGTAAGTACATCTACATATTGACTTCTTGCGCTTTTAGGCCTAATTTCAGCTTCAGAATGCTCTCGTTGATCCAATATCCTATGCATTCCTATCAATTTCCAGCCTTTCATTTTATGTCTTTGTGACTCAATACCTTATCCCTGGAGGGAAAATCCCCTGAGTGTCCTTATCCTGCACATGCTTCCTTGTATTGAGAATAGGTATGCTCATTGCGCTTTGGAACTATTTTTCTTTCTCGCGACACATTTTTCCTCCACTATACGATAATCATTCATTTATTCCTTTTTAGGCTTATATAAAATGAAAAAGAAAAAAAATAAAAAGAATGGGAAAACATCTATCTCTTTTGTTGGCATCAGTCTTGTCACCCTTGAACAAAGCACAATCCTGAGTCAATGTCTCATTTTTTTGGGTTTGGTATGGTTGTAGGAAACTTTTTCTCTCTTCGAGTTTTTCTCCCCCGGTTGGTTATTCTTCCAACCATATGGAGCGTTTCTTGATTCCTCTTGTGTCACAAATGTATCACAGCTTATAGTCATGCTGCCTTAGTCACATAATGTGTCGTGCTTATGTTCAAGGGAAATTTTTTAACCTATTTCAGTCATTTTTCAATTAGTATGTGACCTTGCAAGTTGGCCTTCCCAAGTCAGTCTCATCATCACGAGTATTAGTCTCTTCGTCCGATCTCTTCCAAATATTTGGCTTTCCGCCACCCCTCGTGCTAGATGATGGAGGATGCCTTAATTCCTTCCTTCTAGTGGGTTCCCTCCCATCAAATTTGACACATCTTGCTCTGGGAGAGGGATCTAGAGTTATGTTTTTGTACCTTGGGGTGTGTATTCATCATTGGCAGGCTCCCTTGCTATTGACAATGAGAATTCCTCAATGTTCCCTACTCTATAGTTTCTACCAGGTGTTTGATGCTAGATCATTCATTCACACTTGTTATACAATACCATGGTACCTTGACTCCCATCATCATTATTGGTGGGTTGTCTCACATTTGTTAACGGTATACCTTAATGACCAATAATCAAACGATGTCTCACTATGTTCAATTTCAACTCATTTATTCCCATAGTGTATACTTGTACCACGACATATCGTAGTGAAGACTTTGGGTGAATTACTAGCATCACATATTTCATGCTCCTTCCTGACTCATATGGTTCCACCTCATATATTGGTACTCACATAGGATCATATTGTTCATTTCTTTGGTCCCAGTTATCCTTTGTTATTGATTTTGAGACATAGTTCCACTGTCTATGTATTCGTGGCTATGATATACTTTGACATGGATTCACTGTTTATTCTTCGTTGCCATGATTTCTACTTCATCTATATCACATGGATCCACAGTGTATTATTTGTGGCCATGGACTTTAGCTATATTTTATATATGTCTTGGATCCACAGTGTACTTTCTTTAGTGGCAATGCTTACATCACTCCTAAGCATGGGTATTCTCGACTTGGGAAGAAAAACTCTTTCTTGATCCTTGCTCACGGTTATTTTTTTTTTATCAGTTATTTGAGAACCTCCATGGCTTCTTCGATGCATCCTCGCCTCTCAGATTTCATAATGTATTTGACCATTATTTTACCTTTATAGCCTCACACATTAGGAAGATTTTTTTATAGCACAAAGTGCCACACCTATTCTTTTGTGCCATGGCCTAACCCTTTCCTAATGCTTGATATAATTTCTCCNTTTCCAACTAGCTCAAAATAGTTTTCTGGCAATTTACCATTTTTAGCAATTTTCACTTCCGAGGCCATTTTGACGGAATAAATGAAGGTTTTTCAGGATCGTCCCAACCCAATAATATCCAAAGGCATGATTGAGACACAAAAATGAATCTCCTCGATGATACCTTCACAATGGACTATCATACGCCTAAAACAGAGGTCATATGAAAAAGTTACTACCCCGGGAAGTTAATGTACTAACTTACCCAAACGAGGCCCACATGACTTTTGGTGCTTCATCTCCTAGGGTTAGGTTTTTGGATGTCTAGGGTTTTTTTCATTCTTGTTTATTGTAAAATGCCTTCAGAGCCTCATTGTAATCATCTTCTTGTGAATGAGCACAGTTGTCACATCTCTTCTCAGAGATAAGCTTCCACCATTCCAGCAAGCTTGTTTCCGCTGCATTTTATAGTTTCATCTTATTTCATTATTGAATACAAAACCAGTTTTACTGTATCTCTATTATTTTTTGTTAAGAATCTGTTAATACTCTGTATTCATTTCATTCTGCTCATAAAAACCGGATCAAAATTCCCCTCTCCTTGAAAAACCATCAATGAAGTAAATGTCTTCAACCGTAATGGTCAAAGATTGTCTAGCGAGCATGAATACCTCATAATCCAGGTTCCAGTAGTCGATTAGGATATTTAGTAATATCCTTTTTTCTCTCATGCCACCAACTTGGAAGAATTTATACATGTCACAAGCATGCAAATTTTTTTTTGCCTCATCATTATTGAACATTGCCTGATCCACCTCTTTGTGCTCTTGTTCTCTCCAGAGAATGGACATCCTGTTCAACTTCCAAAGGAATTTTTGTGTTAGTTTTTTATTTTTCAAATCCTTTCATGTGCATCTGTGACCTTCAGTTAGAAAAAATGTGGATATCCATGACTGGTGTTTCCACCAGCTGTGGACATCCGCGGGTTGCCTTAAGGCAGCCCACGTATGCACAAAATCGTGTTTTTCAAAACTAATTTACACTTGACGTTTGAAGAAAATTGAAAAAATGAATGGTTGGAATGCAAGATAAGGATGAAATACTTACTTGTTTAAGGTGGAAAGTAATGGAGTTTCTCCAAGCTCTGCATTTTCTCGATTCTCTCTCTAAGGGTTTTGGTCACTTTGGTAATTGTTTGGGTGAAATGGTAAAAATGGAATGATAAACAGGTAAATATACTAAATTGTATTAATATTTTGAAAACACACTTACTAAAGTTCCTTGATTTTCTCCAAATTTTCAACTTATGATCAAATTTTTGTAGCATTATCATCATTTTGGCAGGTCTTACGAATGTTTCTCTGGTACAGTTATCATCGATTGGTCGAGTATTTTACAAGACTCTTGGCTGGTAATGTATTTTTAATTAGCATTTAGGTTAGGGTGCAATCCAATCAAATTTTTCATTATCAGTTACTATTACCATTTAAACCTAGGTTCAACCCCATTAACGAGCAATGAAACCTTTCTCTCTGCTTCAAAGCATTGTTCGATCCATGGTCGAGCCTACCTTCCATGGGCGCTCTAGTATAGAATCCTTTTTCATTTTGGCGCTCATGATGCAAGTTTGTCTCTAGGCTTGGGGGTCTTGGTTTAGTCCTGCCATGAGTTTGCATTGGAACTTCATGCTTATTACTCTCTCTTGTTCTGGCCTTTTTCCCACAGGACGCCTGTCTTATGTTATGGATTCCATAGTTAAGCTCTTTTCAGTCTCCTTAAAATTGAAAAGATTGTTGAGTGACGTTGTTCCTTGTACACTCATTAAATGGACCTGAAGGAATGTCAGTCTAGCACAAGTTTACCCTTTTTTGGACTGGGAAAGGCTACTTACAAAAAAGGTATACTCTAGTCTATGGGATAGAAGAGTTCTCCTAAGTTGTGTTTTATACTTTTCTCGCTCATGGGACTAATTTTAGGAAAAAGGAAATGGGAGTCCATAGTTAAGATCTTTTCAAACTCCTTAAATATGAAAATATAGTCAAGTGATATTGTCTCTATCACTCTCGTTAAAAAAGGTTAATAAAAGGCGTCATTTTGGTATAAGTTTAACGATTTTCCTGACCAACTAGACTATGTACGAAAAGGGAATACTCTAGCCCTAGTGACCAGAATAGTTCTCCTCGATATAATTTTATTCTTTTTTGGGCCTTGGAGACTAAACTTATGAAAAATACCATTATGGGAGGTTTACTTCCCAAAGTTGTGTTGTAAGTACATCTACATATTGACTTCTTGCGCTTTTAGGCCTAATTTCAGCTTCAGAATGCTCTCGTTGATCCAATATCCTATGCATTCCTATCAATTTCCAGCCTTTCATTTTATGTCTTTGTGACTCAATACCTTATCCCTGGAGGGAAAATCCCCTGAGTGTCCTTATCCTGCACATGCTTCCTTGTATTGAGAATAGGTATGCTCATTGCGCTTTGGAACTATTTTTCTTTCTCGCGACACATTTTTCCTCCACTATACGATAATCATTCATTTATTCCTTTTTAGGCTTATATAAAATGAAAAAGAAAAAAAATAAAAAGAATGGGAAAACATCTATCTCTTTTGTTGGCATCAGTCTTGTCACCCTTGAACAAAGCACAATCCTGAGTCAATGTCTCATTTTTTTGGGTTTGGTATGGTTGTAGGAAACTTTTTCTCTCTTCGAGTTTTTCTCCCCCGGTTGGTTATTCTTCCAACCATATGGAGCGTTTCTTGATTCCTCTTGTGTCACAAATGTATCACAGCTTATAGTCATGCTGCCTTAGTCACATAATGTGTCGTGCTTATGTTCAAGGGAAATTTTTTAACCTATTTCAGTCATTTTTCAATTAGTATGTGACCTTGCAAGTTGGCCTTCCCAAGTCAGTCTCATCATCACGAGTATTAGTCTCTTCGTCCGATCTCTTCCAAATATTTGGCTTTCCGCCACCCCTCGTGCTAGATGATGGAGGATGCCTTAATTCCTTCCTTCTAGTGGGTTCCCTCCCATCAAATTTGACACATCTTGCTCTGGGAGAGGGATCTAGAGTTATGTTTTTGTACCTTGGGGTGTGTATTCATCATTGGCAGGCTCCCTTGCTATTGACAATGAGAATTCCTCAATGTTCCCTACTCTATAGTTTCTACCAGGTGTTTGATGCTAGATCATTCATTCACACTTGTTATACAATACCATGGTACCTTGACTCCCATCATCATTATTGGTGGGTTGTCTCACATTTGTTAACGGTATACCTTAATGACCAATAATCAAACGATGTCTCACTATGTTCAATTTCAACTCATTTATTCCCATAGTGTATACTTGTACCACGACATATCGTAGTGAAGACTTTGGGTGAATTACTAGCATCACATATTTCATGCTCCTTCCTGACTCATATGGTTCCACCTCATATATTGGTACTCACATAGGATCATATTGTTCATTTCTTTGGTCCCAGTTATCCTTTGTTATTGATTTTGAGACATAGTTACACTGTCTATGTATTCGTGGCTATGATATACTTTGACATGGATTCACTGTTTATTCTTCGTTGCCATGATTTCTCCTTCATCTATATCACATGGATCCACAGTGTATTGTTTGTGGCCATGGACTTTAGCTACATTTTATATATGTCTTGGATCCACGGTGTACTTTCTTTAGTGGCGATGCTTACATCACTCCTAAGCATGGGTATTCTCGACTTGGGAAGAAAAACTCTTTCTTGATCCTTTCTCACGGTTATTTTTTTTTTATCAGTTATTCGAGAAACTCCATGGCTTCTTCGATGCATCCTCGCCTCTCAGATTTCATAATGTATTTGACCATTATTTTACCTTTCTAGCCTCACACATTAGGAAGATTTTTTTATAGCACAAAGTGCCACACCTATTATTTTGTTCCATGGCCTAACCCTTTCCTAATGCTTGATATAATTTCTCCCCAAAATACCTCTCAAAAATCACTTAAAAAACATGCCCTAAGAGCATATCCTCAGGTTTTCCTAGTGCAACACATTGACATCTGCGACTTTCCACACTACAACCCACAAATGCCCTCAAAATTTATGAAAAATAAAATAATTTTGTGTTTTCGGGTGGGTTTTTCGGTTTGACTCATTTCCCAATGACCCTTTCCCATACTCAATGGAATCCAACTCCCCAAACCTCCTTGGAAAGATATAAAACAATCATTGAGGGATAAGGAGAGGTCAAGTCCTATTATGAAAATCTATACTACCATCATCTAGCAAGCCTCCCTTCCCTATAATTCTCTGAGCAACATCCCCTATAGTCTAGAAACTCCCTTTTCGGAACTTTTTTCTCATGTTATATGACTATAGAGTGTCTCCTTATATCTATTTGAGTCATTGATGGAATATTACATTGGTTGATTTTGTGCTTTAGGATTTCTGGAGGAACCCAAAAATTTGGCTTCAAGATGGTGCCTAAAGACTGGACATGGTTGCAACTTACATTTTCCACTTGCTGATAATAAAAAAGTTTGTTTTCCCTCAGATTTTTTCTTCAATGTATTTTATCTCTATGCTTACTTTTACTATGACATATAATATGCACATGCTTTGGATCGTATAACTACTTTCGTTGCAACCCTTGTTATTGTATCTATCTTACAAGATAGTTCCAGTAGAAGAGAAGGATCTCTTCAAGAAGTTGGATCAAGGATCGACATCAGGTGGGAGAACAAGGTGCACTTTCGTCTCTCTTCTTTATCCCTACTTCCTCCTAGTTTAAGTAGTTATTTTCTTTATTTTTTGTGTTCTTGTATTTTATGGGAAACTGTTGTCTCTTCCATTTAGTCATGCTCTATTGTGATCTAGACCCAAGATGACAAGGGGGGAAATCCATTAATCAATTAAATTTATCATTACCTACTAGAGAAGTTCCAGATACAAAACTAATTCTTAATTCCATGCTTATGACGAGGGAGCAATTCCAAGAACACCTAGAAATATTGAAAGGTGTATCAGTGGAAAAATTCAATAGTATGACCAAATACATAGAACATGAAGTAGAAAGTTGGCTTGTAAGTTATGTTAATAAAAATGAAGATATTGAGGACACACTTCACCAACTTTCAATTGATTTAAGAGAATTAGAATCTACATTATTTGATATGAAAGTAAGACAAGAAATAATTGTTGCACCATTCAAAGAATATATCGAAAATTGGTTAAAGCAAGCTTTAATAAAAATAATTGAAGAGGATTAGGTGGACGTGGTTGGTATTGATCATGAAATAGCAATCCAAGATAATACAAAAGGAACATCGGCAAGAAAATGGACAAGTGAGAGAACACCATCACTATGAGTAATATCGATCACATTCTTCTCAATTATTTTCTCTTCACGTTCAGAGGTCATCCAATTGTGTTTTATCTATTCCAAGAAAAACATAATCAATTTTATGATCTTTTCTCTTTGTCTTCCATTCAGGTCCATCCATATTCAGATATTTCATTTTATGGTCCATGGGAGCCCAATTCTAATCCAACTTTGGATGAATTCATTTTATTTTCTTAGACTATCAAAGGCTATATTATTTTTTTGAAAAAATACCAGAGAACTACTTCGAGGAAAAACTTTAATAATGTCTTTTGAACTGTGAGTTTTGCACATCGGAAATTTAAAATTTTTCTATCACATTCTATCTTGTTATCAATGAAAAAATCTTTTAAATTTCTCTCATATGTGATCCTTTTATCTTTCTTTCCTTGAATGNTCATGCTCCTTCCTGACTCATATGGTTCCACCTCATATATTGGTACTCACATAGGATCATATTGTTCATTTCTTTGGTCCCAGTTATCCTTTGTTATTGATTTTGAGACATAGTTACACTGTCTATGTATTCGTGGCTATGATATACTTTGACATGGATTCACTGTTTATTCTTCGTTGCCATGATTTCTCCTTCATCTATATCACATGGATCCACAGTGTATTGTTTGTGGCCATGGACTTTAGCTACATTTTATATATGTCTTGGATCCACGGTGTACTTTCTTTAGTGGCGATGCTTACATCACTCCTAAGCATGGGTATTCTCGACTTGGGAAGAAAAACTCTTTCTTGATCCTTTCTCACGGTTATTTTTTTTTTATCAGTTATTCGAGAAACTCCATGGCTTCTTCGATGCATCCTCGCCTCTCAGATTTCATAATGTATTTGACCATTATTTTACCTTTCTAGCCTCACACATTAGGAAGATTTTTTTATAGCACAAAGTGCCACACCTATTATTTTGTTCCATGGCCTAACCCTTTCCTAATGCTTGATATAATTTCTCCCCAAAATACCTCTCAAAAATCACTTAAAAAACATGCCCTAAGAGCATATCCTCAGGTTTTCCTAGTGCAACACATTGACATCTGCGACTTTCCACACTACAACCCACAAATGCCCTCAAAATTTATGAAAAATAAAATAATTTTGTGTTTTCGGGTGGGTTTTTCGGTTTGACTCATTTCCCAATGACCCTTTCCCATACTCAATGGAATCCAACTCCCCAAACCTCCTTGGAAAGATATAAAACAATCATTGAGGGATAAGGAGAGGTCAAGTCCTATTATGAAAATCTATACTACCATCATCTAGCAAGCCTCCCTTCCCTATAATTCTCTGAGCAACATCCCCTATAGTCTAGAAACTCCCTTTTCGGAACTTTTTTCTCATGTTATATGACTATAGAGTGTCTCCTTATATCTATTTGAGTCATTGATGGAATATTACATTGGTTGATTTGGTGCTTTAGGATTTCTGGAGGAACCCAAAAATTTGGCTTCAAGATGGTGCCTAAAGACTGGACATGGTTGCAACTTACATTTTCCACTTGTTGATAATAAAAAAGTTTGTTTTCCCTCAGATTTTTTCTTCAATGTATTTTATCTCTATGCTTACTTTTACTATGACATATAATATGCACATGCTTTGGATCGTATAACTACTTTCATTGCAACCCTTGTTATTGTATCTATCTTACAAGATAGTTCCAGTAGAAGAGCAAGATCTCTTCAAGAAGTTGGATCAAGGATCGACATCAGGTGGGAGAACAAGGTGCACTTTCTTCTCTCTTCTTTATCCCTACTTCCTCCTAGTTTAAGTAGTTATTTTCTTTATTTTTTGTGTTCTTGTATTTTATGGGAAACTGTTGTCTCTTCCATTTAGTCGTGCTCTATTGTGATCTAGACCCAAGATGACAAGGGGGGAAATCCATTAATCAATTAAAATTATCAATACCTACTAGAGAAGTTCCAGATACAAAACTAATTCTTAATTCCATGCTTATGACGAGGGAGCAATTCCAAGAACACCTAGAAATATTGAAAGGTGTATCAGTGGAAAAATTCAATAGTATGACCAAATACATAGAACATGAAGTAGAAAGTTGGCTTGTAAGTTATGTTAATAAAAATGAAGATATTGAGGACACACTTCACCAACTTTCAATTGATTTAAGAGAATTAGAATCTACATTATTTGATATGAAAGTAAGACAAGAAATAATTGTTGCACCATTCAAAGAATATATCGAAAATTGGTTAAAGCAAGCTTTAATAAAAATAATTGAAGAGGATTAGGTGGACGTGGTTGGTATTGATCATGAAATAGCAATCCAAGATAATACAAAAGGAACATCGGCAAGAAAATGGACAAGTGAGAGAACACCATCACTATGAGTAATATCGATCACATTCTTCTCAATTATTTTCTCTTCACGTTCAGAGGTCATCCAATTGTGTTTTATCTATTCCAAGAAAAACATAATCAATTTTATGATCTTTTCTCTTTGTCTTCCATTCAGGTCCATCCATATTCAGATATTTCATTTTATGGTCCATGGGAGCCCAATTCTAATCCAACTTTGGATGAATTCATTTTATTTTCTTAGACTATCAAAGGCTATATTATTTTTTTGAAAAAATACCAGAGAACTACTTCGAGGAAAAACTTTAATAATGTCTTTTGAACTGTGAGTTTTGCACATCGGAAATTTAAAATTTTTCTATCACATTCTATCTTGTTATCAATGAAAAAATCTTTTAAATTTCTCTCATATGTGATCCTTTTATCTTTCTTTCCTTGAATG
>JZKD02S1157625.1:5828-22282 GCA_000966675.3 Picea glauca
TATATATTATAATATCATTCACATTCATCGACCTTTTTCACAAGGTCCATTCACATCACACATTCACATTTCTGATTTTTCCACAATACTTGGCCAGTATAGTTATTTTTACAGACTGGGGGAAACAGGGTGTTACAGATACCCTCACAGGAATGCAAGACGATGCCATAGAAATCGAATTAAACATGATGGCATATGGTAAATTAAAATCCAAAGTTGAGATAGGAACCAAGGAACCTAAACACTTCAGAGAACAAGCAGGACCCTCCGTATCTGGGAAATCCACAGAAGAAAAAATGGATGACATGGCTAAGATAATAAAAGACTTGTCAAATAAAATATCTAGAATGGAAATAGACCAAGACAAACCTGATTCGGTTTCTAAGAAATATTTCAAGATAAATCTTAACCCCCAGACCCAACAGAGGCAAGTAAAAAATGAAGATAAAAAAATACAAGCTTCGTTTAAAACAAAAAAAATTGTAGGAGATGATATGCATAATTATGAGGGGTTAGAAGAGGATATAAACAACCTTAGTGATGAAGACCATGAACATCATCTAACTAGACATGACTACGAAATATCTCCAGACCAAGAGCCCTTGTTTAGTAACGAGGAAAGTATAAATAATTTGGGAAAGTCTTCATATCAAGGAATCGTCGACTCCATAATGGACAAACTCCAACAGAAGTATAATTTAAGGCCCAGAGAAACGAATACTGCAAATGGTCCACCAAAAAATATTTTATCAAGAAACAAAGTGAATGAGGTGGTTGTTACTAAACCACTAGTTGAAAAACAAACTTCCCAAACCAAAACAATTGAAACCAGAGCAACAAAAACCAAGAAAATAGAGAATATAGGAGCACAAACTCCAATTAGGGAAAGAGAAAAAGCAACTGGATGTTTTAGTTTAGAAAATGAAATAAATAAAATAAAAATTCCCATGCCCCTAGTTGAGCTTGCCAAGAATTTGATTTATAAAAAACAGATTGCTAACATGATTAACTTTTCTGATGCGGAATGTCATGCAGACGTAATAACTTTACAAGATGAAAAACCTACGATTATGTTTGGTCCGCAGATTGAAAATGCTAAGGATTATGTAGCTCCTTTTAATATTACCTTAAGAGTGCATGATCATTTACATCATAATTGCAGGTTAGATTCTAGGGCCTCTCACAACTTAATGCCTAAAGTTATCATGGAAAAGTTGGGCCTTGAAGTCACTAGACCTTATCAGGACTTATATTTTTTTGATTCCAGAAAGGTTAAGTGTTTGGGCATGATCAAGGATCTAGTAGTGAATCTTGAACATATTCCTGTAAAGAATATCCTTATGGATGTAGTTGTTGTTGATGTCCCTGCCAAGTATGACATGCTTTTATCCAGGTCTCGGGGTGCAAAACTTGGAGTATAACTTCAACTGGACATGACATATGCTATGATCCCAATTTTTGGTGGACAATTTACTCGACTGTATAGGGAGAGTAGACTGGAATAGATTGTAAATGACCCCCAAAACCCAAGCACTTATCCAGTCTATGTTGTCGATCAGAATATAGAAAATTGTATTTTATCAATAGAGAATGATTATGAAGAATGTATATAAGAAGAAAAAAAATGGAAAAACCACATAAAGGTGTAAATAATAGGGAAGGAGTATGGAAAATGTTTTTTGATGGCGCTTCGTCCTGCGAAGGGGCAAAATTTGGAGTATTTTTTTTTTCACCCAGAGATGAGTACGTCATGCCCTTTTCATACAGATTACAGTGGGAAATTGATTATACAAATAATGTCTGTGAGTACGAGACTTTGGTCTTAGGATTGGAGGCTTCTAGGAAACTAAAAATTGAGAATCTAATAGTTTATGGTGATGCAGAACTTATTGTAAAACAAATAAAGAAGAAATATCAAGCTAAACATCCAAGGTTAAGGTCATATAGAAATTGCGCCTGGGATCTGATCGAGAATTTATTCTCGTCATTTAACATTCATCACATTCCCATAATGGAAAATCAATAGGTGAACTCCTTGTCCAAATATGTTGCGACGTTTATGCCTCCTACTGTCCTAAAGTTGAAGTATCATATAGAAATGAGACACAGAGCTTCAATCCCAAATAATGTCCAACACTGGTAGGTCTTTGAATATGAAAAGCAGATTAAACAATTTCTAGAAATGGTTGATGAATTCTCTGAGACTCATATAAATCAAGAAAATCACAATGATCCTATCTGGATCATTCAAGAAGGAGAAGACCCTGAAAAAGTTCCAAGATAAGATCACAAATCATTGAATGCTTGTACTTAAGAACAATCAGATCCATAGAGGTTTGATACCCTTAGAGAGATTGTTTGACAAAGATGACATACCCTTGAAATCTACCTTACGACCTCAACCCGAGGAGGTTGAAGAATGTGACATAGGAACTAAAGAAGAACCTAATATAGTCAAGTTATCTAAATATATTCCATCTTAGGTGAAGAATAGATATGTCGATTTTCTTAAATAGTACAAAGATGTCTTTTCCTGGTCATATGATGATTTAAAAACTTATGATTCCTCTGTGATTGAACATAAGATTCCTTTGAAGCATGGTATCAAACCTTTCAGTCGAAAGCTAAGACAAATAAACCCTATCCTCTTACTTGTAATAGAAAGAGAGGTCAAGAATCTTCTTTACACAAAGATTATTGTTCCACTTAGGTATTATGAATGGATAGAAAATCTAGTGCTCGTCAGGAAGAAAAGTGGAGAAATTAGGCTTTGCGTGGATTTCATAATTTTAAACCGGTCGTCCCTGAAAGATAACTAATCGCTGCCAAAAATGGATCATGTCATGGAAAAAGTAGTTGGAGCCAACATAATGTCGATGATCAATGGCTTCTCAAGTTATAACCAAATTGTTGTCCACAAAGATGATAAAGAAAAAAATGCATTCACTACTACGTGGGGAACTTTCATGTATGATAAAATCTCATTTGGTTTGATGAACGCAGGGGCCACTTTCCAAATAACAATGGATATATCTTTCATCGGTGAGAGAGATAAATTTGTTTTTATTTACTTAGATGATCTAACAATATTCTCGAATTCTGATGCAAAACATCTGGTTCATCTCAAACAAACCTTTAAGAAATGTAAAAAATTTGGTTTGTCTCTCAACCCTAAAAAGTCTCATTTTTCTATGCAAAAAGGAAAGCTTCTGGGGAATATAGTTTCAAAGGATGGAATCAAGGTCGTCCCCCAATGAATCGAGGTTATTGACACAATAAACATTCCTAGAAATAAAAAAGAAATCCAGTCTTTTTTAGGTAAAATAATGTTTTTGAGAAGGTTTATCCCTAACCTTGCTGAAATTATCAAATTAATCACAAATATGTTGAAGAAAGATAGTGAAATTAAATGGACTATCGAAGCTAAAGCGTCATTCGAGCGAGTTAATAAATCTATAAGCGAAGCTCCAGTACTAGCTAGTCCTGACTATACTAAGGAACTCCTGATCTTTTCTTTCTCATCTGAACATACTTTCACAACAGTACTTCTCCAAAATAATGAAGAAGGTTTCGAGCAGTCGATCGCCTTTTTCAGTAAAAGTATCAGAGACACTGAATTAAGATATGATATACTGGAAAAACAAACCTACACAATGGTGAAAGATCATAAAGCTTTCAGGACATATGTATTTCATTCCAGAATAATCTCCTATGTGCCAACAAGCTCAGTCAAAGATATATTGGTACAACCGAATAGTGATGGTAGGATAGGTCGGTGGTTAGCCAAAATTCAGGAGTTCAATCTAGAAGTAAAACCGACTAAGATGGTCAAAGGTTAGGGTCTAGAAAAATTATTAGAAGAGTCAAATTTCAGATCACTTGGGATAAATCATCTGGAATCACATGGACATATTCTAGACATAGGAGAACTTGACGATCAAACCCCTACAGTCCATATCGACGATAAATTTTCTTCCTCTGACTAGTATCGCAATATTGTTTCATATATCCTCACCCTTCAGTGTCTGAGTGATATGACTCCATCCAAATCAAGAACGTTAAAACTACATGAAGTTAAATATTGTATTATCAAAAGTCAATTGTACTAGAAAGATCCTCTAGGTTTTTTGCTACGTTGACTAACAGAACCTGAAATAGAAGATGTCATGAATGAATTTCATGAAGGAATGTGTGGAGGACATCATGCTTGGAGGGAAATGACCTACAAGATCATAAGAGATGGATATTATTGGCCAAATTTATTCACTGATGTGAATTCTAAGGTCAAAGCCTGGAACCCTTGCCAACTGTTCTCTGGTAAGAAAAATCTCCCTGCACTAAGTTTAGTCATAGTCAAGATAGAGGTTCCTTTTCAATAGAGGGGTCTAGACTTCATCGGAGAAATTCACCCACAATCAAGCACCCAACATAAATGGATTTTAACTACTACTGATTATTTAATGAAATGGGTGGAAGCCATTCCATCCTGAACGACATAGATTCGAAGGTTATAAAATTTTTAAAGGAGAACATCCTATCTAGATTTGGATGCCCCTGAAAAATAGTTATAGACAACACCCAAGCGTTAAAATCTATGGAAATGATAATCTTTTGTCAAAAATACAACATTGTGCTAGGGCATTCTACATCCTATTATCCTCGGGGAAATGGGTTGGTCGAATCGTCCAACAAAATTTTGATGAATATAATCAAGAAAGTATTAACAAAAAATAAGAAGTCTTGGCACGATCACCTAAAGTACTCATTATGGGGAAACCTAATCGACACAAAAAAATCAATAGGTATGTCCCCCTTCCAAATGGTTTATGTTACTAATGTTGTCCTCCCTATAACCTCTCTCTTCCAATAATTAATATGTGGAAAGACACAAACGAAGAGCCAAATGACTTGATGAGGAGGATAAACTAAATTATTGAAGTCCAGCAGAAAAGGGTCGAAGTTGATGACAACCTTAAAAAATACCAAGATAATATGAAATCCTTTTTCGATAAAAAAGAGAAAGACAAGGAGTTCCTTCCTGGTGATCTAGTTTTAAAAAGGGATGATAGAAAGGAATATGTAGGAAAACATGACAAGTTTCATCATCTCTCGTTCAAACCATTCAGGATTGTAGCTATAGAGGGAAAGAATTCATTCGTACTGGAAAATCTTGACGGAAAAACTTTTGATGCCCCTATCAACGGGCGTTATCTAAAACATTTTATGAAATAATAATGTTTCACATTGCCATTGTATATGTCGGTTTGGTTTCTTGTTTAAATTTGCAATTTCATTTTCTTTTGTAGAGTATCTGAATTTTACTTTTTTGTAGCAAATACTAAGTTGCATAGTGATGAGACCGGGATCACGGGCTTTCAGTCAGTTGTTCGGGGATAGAGAGCTCGCAGAATAGTATAATGAAGGGGAGGTGTGAAAATCAGTAATTTGAGCTTCGATAGGGGGTGGGATATAACATAAGGAATGTGATATTTGGGAGATAGATGGGTATGAATATCAGAAAGGGTTTGGATTCTAACCTCCGATAGGGGTTGGGTCTTTACCGGAGGGTATGGAACTCCAATAAGTAGTGGGAATTGAAACTTAGGAATGCTTTAAGGAAAGGAATTAGCTCCGAAAGGCAGTGGGTATTCGTTATAGTAAGGCTTGGGTTGGATTGGGGCCCTATCTCAAAATCTAAGGTTCAGCGTGTCCAGTCAGATTGTACGGTTTACCATATAGTAACGACAAAGAAAAAAGCTTAATTGCATATATAAAGAAGGACTAGATTAACTTAGTGATTAGACAATCCCACCGATTGATCGGCGAGGTACTTACTTGCAGGTGTTAAAATACGCCTCCTTCCTGCTTTAATTCTAGTCAATCGACGTATCAAACACGGAAATAGAATAGTTGAACGATGCAATCCATATCGCATATAAGAATGGAACCAACCCCTTTATACACTCTGACAATGGAATCAAATTGAATGAAAAGGAAAAAAAAAAACCAACTATTCTATGTCCTCCTCCCCGAAGTGTGTGTATCCTCCCATCATAATTACTATCTTCCCCATTCAAATGTGATCAGTGAAACTACAAACAAAGAATTTAAGCCATATGATATTCCTTCGGGATTGCAGAATTTGTTCATCAAATTTGCTTAACTAGGCAAAGATGGAAGGCAAACGTAATATTTCCATTCATGATGTAGAAGGTAATGTTGTGATTGATGAGGAGTTGGCAGTTTGATTAACTACTTAAAGGTAGTAGCCCATATGGCGAACATTAGGAGGATTGATGCTCAAGATAGTTGGTTGCTTAAGTTAGTGGCACCTGTACTGGGCTTTCTGTGATGTACCTTGTGATAGTCACTAGATGCCATATGCATTTATAGGAAAAGAGACTAGCCCATATTGTATTGTCCAGAGGAAACAAATAATGAAATCATAAATGTGAATGAACAAGGATTGATAGTCAATCAAGAAAACTGTCATATATAGTACCTAAATGACATGACTACGCTAAAGGACACAATCCTACTTATCATTTTCATTGTGTCCAAAGGTGTATGCAACGATTATATTCTCATTTTGAAGGAATTGCAACCAAGAACAAGCATTCTTTACATGCTATAGTTCAGAGAACCAACTTAGGCGTAAGAGGTATGGTCATATTTCTGATTTCTATCTTGGTTTGCTCAACGAGTATAACATAGTTAATGCACCGCCACAAATGCAAGAGGAGAAAGGTGTCTACGAGGCGTGTTTGGATGGAAAATGCTTAGCGTTCTCTGGAGAAGGTAGCTAGAGAGAAGGTAGGAATTACAAGGTTGGTTATCACAGAATGGTGAAAGCAGGCATAAGGATTGAACCATTATTACATAAGTAAGGACTCGGGGATTATAAGCCCACTAAATACGCATAATAAAAGGTTAAGATAGTCTTCGATTGGAGATTCAAAGCTATATAGATATTCGCATAAACATAAAGAGGTGAACACCCATCCTTTGTATCTGTGATGGTGACAGGAAGGCGAAGGCGTTGATCCTTTGGAAGAGGGATAGATGGATTCATTCCTTGATTGATCGAACCCGCCTTGAATACTGCGTCAAAGGGTTCATGGAGCAGAATACCCGACCCTATAGGTGTCTGCGGAAAGGGTGTTCTGTAATCTTTATAGTAGTGGCCACCTCATTGTGTACTCCCCCTCAATGTTGCTTTATCCCTGTCTCTTACTCAAAGCTTGTGATAGGTGCTCATACCCCTCATAACGCTTAACCGTACGCATTTACGTTCAAGGCTGAGCACATAGGGAAACCGCTTATAGTACAACCGATAGAGATTTCTCGGTAAAGGCGGACAAGAATAGATATTGATAGATTAAGCTTTCATCGATGTGGGTTCAGCCCCAACGATCTTAACTCGAGGCGACCAATTGATGAAACCAATAAAAGCCGAGTTACTTGGTAAAAATTGAGATGCATATATAGTCGAAAGCCCACACGCCCTTTTTCTGGGTCCATCAGCCTTAAATAAGGAGTTAGGCCCTCCTTACCACTCTAAGAATCTTACTTTAGGCTTTTTTAGGAAGGGCCTTTAAGAGTGACTCAGTCAGCGTTATCTCTTCATCCCCGTCATCAGGCCTGCCTGTCATCTGCACTTATGTTATGCCCGAACGTAATAGCTGATCCGATTTTTGGTGAAGCTTAGTTAGGCTTTCCCTTCACCCCTCTACGCTAAGAACCGACCTTCGCGCTTCGCTTCGCAGCTAAGGCTTCATCCTAAATGCTGGAAGGAATTAGCAACGTGGTAACGCGGGAAGGAATTTGGCATTAAGGTACAAGGTTTTCTCCCTGTAGGTTCCTATTGTTAGGGAACAAGAACTCTCCGAGCAACTAAAGTGGGAAATGGTACCGTATTATGAATAATAAGCTCCCTCCCTCGGTGGGCATGAAGTATTAGATTGGATTCCCTATGTGGCAAGGATAACAAAACGTGGGATCTATACAATGATCATCTCTTTGGAGGGCGGTGGGGAATAAGGCGAAGCGCAGGGCCAGTGTAAACCTGGCCTATAGAGGTAGTAGTGGAGACAGAGGCAGTTGATTCGGTTGGTTCATCTTTAGATTATGTAATTGGTTAGGAGGTTGGTTAAGCAGTTGATCCAATCACATATATAGATCTAGATTCCTCTTTTTTATAAGCACCACCAGTAGAGAGAGATGGAGATACGCCAGGTGCAGTTGAAGTAGTTCCAAAGCCAATCGTAGTGCTAGTTATGTCATTCATGAAATTATGCGACCTAGGGTAAGTCCGAGGAGTATTCCCCCCTATGTTGTTTGGGACCCTAACACGACAGTATGAGTGTGAAAGAAGACTGTGGTGAAGGGTAGGGTGACCCCTCAAAAGCAACCTGTAACTATCGATGGGTAAAAAGGTGAACCCGGGCATAAGGTATCACGCAGCAGCCGAGCATGAAGTAGTTGGGGGATGATGAGGCTACTATATCTATATGACGAGGGTAGGTTCGGTAGTGACAAAAATGGTATGGTGTGTAACAAATAGATAGATTCAAGAAATATATATCTATATGCGATGCAACGTGTAACAATAGAATTCGGAGATCTAAGCAAGGTATTCAATAAGATTGTAGGTAAGGAGCCCCTGCTGCCCTAGGCTGTTTCACTTGTTTGTTGTGTAGGTTGGTATTGGTGAAGCTGGTTGGGCTTCTGGGAATGTTGTAAACCCGCTGGTTATAGCACCAACCGAAGTCACAGTACTTCAGTCTTCTTTTGCACTCCCTTAACGTTTGGTATAAGGAAACCCTTATCGAAGGCTTAACTTCCTTGATGGCTGGCTATCTCCTGCGGAGCTAAGTACTGCATAAAGTTGGCTATATTCTCTTATTTCAAATGAATAAGTCGACTTCCACTGGTACTCCTTCGACTGGTAGTACTTCTACTTGGCTACTCCTTTGACTGGTAGTACTTCCACTAGCTACTTCCACCTGGCTGGGGATAGATCGAAGGCTTGGCTTATGGATAGGATTTTCGAAGGCTTGGGGCCGGCTTTGCTTATGGTATTTCTGGACTAGGAAATGGATAGAATTTCTGGACTAGGAAGCGAATTGTGTCTTGGATTGGCTACAAGCGGAAGTGAGTTGTGGCTTGGATGAGATGAGTCTTTCCTCTGAGTAATTGAGTCTTTCATGAATTATTTCCTCTCTTTTTTTATTGGGTTTTCCCTTTCATTGGGGCTTGCACCCTGGTAGTACTTCCACTAGGCAACTACTTCCACAGCTTATCGAAGACTTGGCTTCCTTCTTCCCTTATAGAAAATTTATTGATTGGGTCTTCCCGGTCTTCCCTCCCTTTTTTACTCTTCCTCTATGTAAAAGCAAAAGAACCTCCACCATAAAGGATTGGGATTGGGAAGGTTTTCCCTGCGGGGCTCACCTCTACGAGGCTCTCTGAAACTGTTCCTTCGGGATTCAATCGGTTTCTTTATTTCTTTTCTTTGTGGAGAGGATAGGGGATAGATTTATTGTACAGCCGATGTAGTGCGAGGTAGACAGCAGGGCTAGATTAATTGGACAGCCCACGTAGCACCATACAAAGCACCACATGAAGCACCACACCAATCGGTATAGCACCTTCGGTATTTCACTTTCGATAAGGGCAAAGGAAAGGACAAAAGCAAGGATAGATTTATTGGGAAGGGTAGAGAAATAGTGGAAATAAGGGCAAGGTAAGGGTGGATATTTTGTTTTATTGGGGCTTACGCTTTTAAATAGATTGAACCCTCCACCATAAGGGCAGAATCTGGCAGGATCAACTAGATATCCTCATCGAGTACAGAGTAGTTAATCAAGCGACCAGGGCAGTTAATCGAGCAACCAAGGCAAGGAAGTTAGCAGAATTAGGGCAGAGCAGTTAGCAGAATTAAGGCAGGGTAGTTAAGGGCATATTTATACATGCAGTTAAAGACAGTTAGGCATTGAATAAGGGCAGTTGGGGTTAGTATACTCCTCCTTAGATTGATACTAGCAAGGCAGATATAGACTGGGCAGGGCAGATGGATATATTTCTTTTGGACTGGGCAAGGCACAGTGCAACGAGGTTAAACCAACTAGTAGATAGATTTCTTTGAGAGTAGACGGCCGACAAACGTATACCTTCACCCTCCACCATCACGGAATAGGGGGACTAGAAACTCCCTTTCAACCAACCCAACCGACCAACCCAACCCAATCCAATTATACGAGTAAGCAATCAGGGCAGTGGATAGTCGAACCAGTCACCCTACCCCATGACTTGTCGACGGACCAGTAACCTTTCCTCATGACTTGTGATCGGACAAGTAACCTTTCCTCATGACTTGCCTAATGAAAAGATAAGGTAAGACTTGCCTTATTCCACGGTCTCACCTGGCTCTTTAAAAGGGGAAGCCTAACCTCCTCATTATATACATTGCATACCTAGATTTAAGGGATTGTATAGATTGAATTGACTGGCTGAGGATAGATGGATTGAGAAGGGTGGGGTGAATACGGGGTGGAAACGGCGGCTCACTCTCGGGGGAATTAACCCCCTCGAGTAAGCGACCAACGATAATGCTTTTCTTTTAGGACGGGTATAAACACTTATTAACTTATCTTATTAGCTTGGTTATTGGTATAAACGCTTATTGGCTTTGGGGTCTTTGTATCAATGCTTATTGGCTTAGCTTTTTGGATCTTCCCTTTAATATTGATTTGACTAGCGACTAGCACTCCCTCCTTCACGTAATCACCTTGCGACCGTAAACATTCGACCGTATCCATTCCCGTACTCCATGACTTGTCGACGTACGAGTCACCGTACTCAAAGACTTGTAAACGTACTAGTAACTTTTCCTAATAACTTGTCGACGTATGAGTCACCATACTCGAAGACTTGTAAACGTACTAGTAACCGTACTCGAAGATTATATATTTTAATTGGACTGGTAGAGGAGACGTAGCCAAGACTACCAACTCGAAGGCTTGGCTTAAGACTTGGCTTCCTTATCGAAGGCTCGCGAAGGCTTGGCTTAAGACTTGGATATCATAAAGACTTGGCTTCTCATTTTCTCAAAAGCTTGGCTTAAGACTTTGATATAAGAAGTTTGGGGCTTGCTATCTCCTTTGTAAACTCATAAACTAGGCTTGGGAAACTCAGCTTAGATCTTGGTAAACTCAACCATAAGGCTTTGGATCAATGGATAGGAATTCACTCCTTTGATAAGGCTTGGGAAAAGGCTTGGGATCACGGGATAGATTGATTCAACTGGGACTGGGAATAGATTTATTTATTGGACTGGAAAGGGGAGGTGATTCCACTTTCCTATATTCCACTTGCCTCTATTCCTTTCACCTGCCTTAGAATAAGGCTAACCACATGTAGACAAATGAGGGCTAACCACATGACTAGTGGGATATTTGAATTCCACTGATAAGAGCAGGTCATTTCGTAACCCACCTCCACCAGACTTTACTAGTTGGATATTTCTTTTAGACTGGGAAGGGCAGGTAAACCCACCTCCACCATAAATGGAACGACGAGTGGGATATGGAAATTAGGAAGGGCGGGTACGATTCCCCTTCCACCAACCCCAACCTATCGAAAAATGGAACCCACTAGTGGATATTTTGAGTGGACTGGTCTTAATCGAAATCAGTAATAAATTCGGAAAAAGACGATTTTCAGTCATTTGGCGGAAATCAGTCAAAACCTCCCCTAACATCAGTACTAAAAGACTCTCAAACCAAATATACACATTGGATATATTGATCAATACTGGAAAAAAAAATGAATTACGTATAATAAGATAAGTACTCCTAGATGTGTAACCACCTAACCCGGATATTCCCCACTGGCTATCTCCTATATTGGATAAGGCTTGGATGGGATGAGTCTTCCTTCCCTTTACTCCTTCCACTGGGCTACTACTTCCACAGGTAGTATTTCCACTGAACGACTACTTCCACGGATAGTACTTCCACTGGCTACTTCCACCTAGCTGAGAATAGATTGGATTTTTCCTTTAATTGGGGATAGGGATAGGGAGATATTGATTGGGATGAGGCCCTGCGGGGTGTCCCTCCAAGGGTTGCCCACTTGTTGAACTCAATGATAGGAATAAGGAACAACCTCCCCTTCGGGATCTTCTGCGAAGCCCGATTAGTATCCTGCGGAGCAGTCCCCACTTGTTAATGAAAAAGAGGAACAACCCAAGAAGAGTCTAAAGGTATTGTCCCGGTCTTACCCTCCCCTCTTAAGGTTGTCTGCACATGAGGTCATGAGTCTCTTGCGGAGCTTTCCCCACATGAAATTCATTTATTATGAGCTCATCTGTGGAGGACGAGGAAATTGATCAAAGTCCGGCAGGTCGTGTTTCGGTAGAGGAAAGAGGAATTCAAGAGGAACGTGGGCTGGCACCTACAGTGTTGTCCGCACTTGGTGAAATAAAAAGATGGGAAGAACTTGAGAAATTCCCCTCGTAAAACCTGAGTAAGTCGTGTACCGGGGTGGTGGCCATCGGTCTTGGTTCGGTGTTTTCAACTAGTAAGTGTAAGGAGGGGGTGGTGCTCGAAGATATTGTTGCGGTGTGTTCGACTAGTAAGTGTAAAGTGGAATCCGGGTGGTGGCCGACACGTCTTGGTCCAGGGTGTGAAGCCCGCTACACAAGAGGAAGGATAGAGTTGGATATTGGGTAATTCTCGCAGTCAAGGTGAACTATCCTCTTCTTAATGCTGGGCGTATATCCCCTTTCAATTATGGGAAGAAATTGGAGGCCGATCTCACCCAAAGGTCTTGATTCGAGATGTGAAGCCCACTACACTAGAGGAGGGAACTAGGCAGTTACTAGGTGAATCTCGCAGTAAGGGTCTGTATCCTCTTTGTATCATGTATCCTCTTATCTCCCCTCTTCTTAACTCCTAATAAAGCGGTATTTACACCTGATACAAGATTGAGAAAATGACAGGAAAGTGGCGAAACCACCGCAACCTATAATAATAATCACATTACGAATGCGCATCGTACAGACGGTTGTCCCGAGATAGTATGTGAGGGTTCCAGCAGGGTAGCGTTTATAATGTCTGGAAAGGGGCGGTATACTCCGGGGTAAAGAAGGTTATATGTTTTATGGTACCCAATCGAGAGAAACCCTCTTAACCTAGGTAGTCACCTGATCAGTGATGGTGAGAGGTGTGATGTATGGCTCTGTTCACCACGGGATGGACGTAAGTATTAAGTCACATCGGATTACCAGCTACTCATAGGTGACACTCTCGGCGGGGGGTAATGGCAACCAAAGCTAAGCACCAGAGGCACTGTTATGGAAAGAGACAAATGGAGAGCTCATGGGTTGTTCAGGGGGAGGGAGGATTTATACATTATATACGTATTATAATATATCTACTTATATTATATAATATATAGAGTCTTAGAAGTCTTCTTTATAGAGCCTTAGAAGTCTTCTTTATAGAGCCTTAGAAGTCTTCTTCATAGAGCCGAGCCTATCCCTCTTTTCTTAGGCAAGTGGAGACCTCTTCCTCATGTCGAGACTAGCTCCGCAGGAGACTCATCGGACTTTGTAGGAGATCATGTTGATACAGGTTAATACACAGTGAACTCATAAGCAGATTACTTCATGCCCAGACCTTCATGCTGAGATCACATCCCTTATCAAATGCTATGTGGATGGAACCACTCTATAGAGCAGTTCTCGAGGGGAGATAGGAGTGGGCGATATCCCTTATTTGTTGTGATGAGGTTTTGATAGGCAATATCCCTGGTTATGTGGGTGGGACACTTCTAGAGCAGTTCTTGAGGGGGAGATGAGGAGGCAAGGTTATCCCTTTAGCTTTCCAATTATTTCCTTGAGCTAGGTGAGCTTCTTCTCTAAATCAATACCGAGATGAGACCTGTGAATTGAGATTGGGTAGTGGAGTACTTTTTTTATTAGGCAAGATTCTCCCATTAGCTACCCAATTCTAACCTTGAACTAGGTAGGTTTCTCCTCGAAATCACATCCCGAATCATGACCTGCAGATTAGATCAGCTTCTTCTATATCATTTGTTTGAATTCCTCCTTATTTTTAATATACAAGTCGAGACCTCTTATTTATGTTCATGTCGAGACAACTTCGTAGGAGACTCATCGGGTTCCACATGGAGACCGATCAGACTCTTCCCAGCTACTCTTTGCCAAGCACCATTCCTTGGTATCATCGAAAACTCAAAAACTGATTCGTAGGCCATTTTATGTCAGTCAAAACATGAGTTTGTGGGGTCGTTAGGGTGTTAATTAAGAAAGTCTATCCCGCATGGAACTAATCCATTTATCTTAGGGAGGGTGGGACTATATACATTGGAATGGCCTAAACAACTATTAATTATGTCTTCCCTACACTTTTCTATATAATAATTGGGGTGAGGTGCCCATGCTTACCCGTGGTAANATTGAGATTGGGTAGTGGAGTACTTTTTTTATTAGGCGAGATTCTCCCATTAGCTACCCAATTCTAACCTTGAACTAGGTAGGTTTCTCCTCGAACTCACATCCCGAATCATGACCTGCGGATTAGATCGGCTTCTTCTATATCATTTGTTTGAATTCCTCCTTATTTTTAATATACAAGTCGAGACCTCTTATTTATGTTCATGCCGAGACAACTCCATAGGAGACTCATCGGGTTCCGCATGGAGACTGATCGGACTCTTCCCAGCTACTCTTTTCCAAGCACCATTCCTTGGTATCATTGACAACTCAAAAACTGATTCATAGGCCATTTTATGTCAGTCAAAACACGAGTTTGTGGGGTCGTTAGGGTGTTAATTAAGCAAGTCTATCCCATGTGGAACTAATCCATTTAGCTTAGGGAGGGTGGGACTATATACATTGGAATGGCCTAAACAACTATTAATTATGTCTTCCCTACACTTTTCTATATAATAATTGGGGTGAGGTGCCCATGCTTACCCGTGGTAAAGAAAGAAGAGAAGTTTGGTCCTCCTTGTGTTCAACTGACCCCAACCTCTTATTCGTTGAGAGTCGATCATCTAAGGACCTGCTGCTAGTAACTCACTTCCTAGAATCGATAGGCCTATTTACCATCCGAAGCCATTCTGAAGCACGGAACTGAAATCCATCTATGCCTTACTATTACTTAAGGTGGGATCCATCTCTCTATCTTTCTCCCGAGGCTATCTGTCTGAATAAGGTTTGGGGAAGAGGGGGGACAGCCCTGAGCATATATAAACCCCCCAAAAAAGCTAGAAATAGACGACGTTTTTAGCTATAGTAAGGTGATTTCGTAGCATAGGCACTTACATCACTTCCTCCCACTACTAGCTTCCTGATTCATCAGGTGGAAACAGCAGGAGAAATCAATATTTTGCAAAGATTTCTTTTCGGGATTTATTTTGCAAATGCGAATAAATTGGTGTTACTCATATGTGAAGCTTATCAATCAGTTTCTTTATTAGTGCACGCCCTATTATTATTTATTCGCATTTGTCCAATCCGTTACTTACTATACCTTAATTCTACCTATGGTTTACAGAGGCGCTTGAGGCAAAGTCGGAAAGTAAAGTAGCATAAATCGTACCCTTTACTGGGTGTAGAAATTGGCAAATCGTAACACCTACCTCATTACGTAAGAGATTGCATTTTATATCAATTACATAAGAGCAAACCAATCAATCGGCTTAATAATAACGAGAAGGATTTGACGGTCGATTGTGGTAGTAATAGCTTCCATGCTTCCTCCTATCCCCTCTATTTCGAAGCCCGGCATCATCAATCCTTAATACACTTTATGTAATATCCAGCATGTCTCAAGAAAGCACGAACTTGTCCCCTAATTCTGCATGGAGAGAGTGGTAGGTGGCTCCACCTGTAATATGACAGAGATCTTCACAAGATAAACTAGTAAACCCTCCTTACATACAACATGTCCTAGTAAGATGCCCTTCCTATTATTAAAGGGTGTCGAAAAAATGCACTTATGAAGATTAAGTGGGATCCGGAATTAGCTCGGGAGGGAGTTGGATTGATTGACCAATATCCTATTATTGGGTAGGATAAATCTTTCTATTATTTAAGCCCACACCCTGCTCCCACACCCTACTCCCACATCCTGCCTTTCTTCCATGCTTCTAGAGCTACCCGGCAGAGGCTTCTACAGCCCGGTTTATATAGTGTTATAACCAGTTCTATAGCTACACGGAACTGAACTGCTGAACAGCTTTCTGCAGGCGGAACTGCTTTATGGCGGCAACTGCTTTCTTAGGGAAAATGAGGGTAGGCAAGAGTATTGAGGGTAGGCAATGAATGAATGACTGTGTTGGCAAGCATCCTACGTCGGCAAGCCTTCTCACTCCCACAACTAAGTATGAATGGTTGTAGATATTACTAGCTGTAGACATGA
>JZKD02S1157625.1:22292-34294 GCA_000966675.3 Picea glauca
TGCGACTTCGATATTTGCTTTGGCTCCCCTCCTTGGCGCCATAGCTGAAACTGGCGTTTTCGTTCTTCTGTGATAAACCTGCGTATACATGCAGAGGCTAGTTCACTTGGAGGAATATTTTCTCTATACACTTAAAAAGAAATGTTTTTGTTTTAATAAAATAAAACAAGTTTCGTATATATTTTGGAAATCATGTACCTTTATCATAGGTTCATTTAATCGCGAATAGAACCAAATTAATTGAGAAAAATCGATCTTGTTTTCATCGTGGATTTACCCTATTTTCTCATTAATGTCATGAATATTGGGCGGCTTGACAGGTACTCGGGTCATGGAGAATAAATGGATCCCTTGTAAAGTGTGCCAACCTTGATGCRYGGGACGTACTTTATTTTAAAATTATTTTTCTAAAATTTCAAATCTTAATGGCTTAGAAATTTCCTCGCTTTTCGTCATCTCGTGAATTTCCCTTTAACGTTTTGACTTAACAACTCGCGAGATTGCAAATTCCGATATCGGCATTAATTAACAATAATCATGATGTAGCATATCCTTAATGATATGATTAACTTAATCGCCGGATCATGAATCGGGAATTTGAAGACAAGTTTTTAGGAGAACGATATGCCGAGTTGCGATATTGCGATGTGGCGATAATTAAGGCTCAATATAATTATGTCGCGACTTCGCGAATCGGGGTTTTGGATATTTTAACTTTATGAAAGAAAATGCCGAGAGGCGATGTGCCGAGAACCAAGTTTAACTATGGTTATTTTTTTACTCTTGGTTCTTGACTAAGGCTTACCAAAAAGATTTATCGCGTTCTCGGCTCTCGGGGCTATAAAAACAAAAGTTTAGACTCGACAAATGCCGAGTCGCGAAACCCCGATGATGTCTAATCAGGGGTTAAATGGTTTACCATAGTTAATGCCTTGGGTGAAAAATTTGAAAGAGTGAGTTCACAGTTTCGCGACTCGGAACTTGTTAATTCGAATATCTAAAACGCCCGACTGGCGACATCCCAAAATGAAACAAGAGAGCAACATTCTTGCGAAAAAACGAAATTTTATTGAAACCAAAAAAATGCATCTCTATTCATGTGACAAGATTTGAAAGCTTTATGATGTTCGGAAAGAGAAAGAAAAACATCTTCAGATTTCAAGTATCAGACTTTGAAAATTCGTGCAGGGTGAAAGAACAAGTGCTGCTCCAACAGGACCTACCTATCGATCCAAATTGGTGTTACTCATATCCGAAGCTTATCAATCAGTTTCTTTATTAGTGCACGCCCTATTATTATTTATTCGCATCTGTCCAATCCGTTACTTACTAGACTGTAATTCTACCTATGGTTTACAGAGGCGCTTGAGGCAAAGTCTGAAAGTAAAGTAGCATAAATCGTACCCTTTACTGGGTGTATAAATTGGCAAATCGTAACACCTACCTCATTACGTAAGAGATTTCATTTTATATCAATTACATAAGATCAAACCAATCAATCGGCTTAATAATAACGGGAAGGCTTTGACAGTTGATTGTGGTAGTAATAGCTTCCATGCTTCCTCCTATCCCCTCTATTTTGAAGCCCGACATCATCAATCCTTAATACACTTTGTGTAATATCCAGCATGTCTCAAGAAAGCGCGAACTTGTCCCCTAATTCAGCATGGAGAGGGTGGTAGGTGTCTCCACCTGTAATATGACAGAGATCTTCATGGGATAAACTAGTAAACCCTCCTTACATACAACATTTCCTAGTAAGATGCCCTTCCTATTATTAAAGGGTGTCGAAAAAATGCACTTATGAAGATTAAGTGGGATCCGGAATTAGCTTGGGAGGGAGTTGGATTGATTCACCAATATCCTATTATTGGGTAGGATAAATCTTTCTATTATTTAAGCCCACACCCTGCTCCCACACCCTGCCTTTCTTCCACACTTCTAGAGATACCCGACAGAGGCTTCTACAGCCCAGTTTATATAGCATTATAACCGGTTCTATAGCTACACGGAACTGAACTGTTGAACAGCTTTCTACAGGCGGAACTGCTTTATGGCGGCAACTTCTTTCTTAGGGAAAATGAGGGTAGGCAAGAGTATTGAGGGTAGGAAATGAATGAATGACTGTGTTGGAAAACATCCTATGTTGGCAAGCTTTCTCACTCCCACAACTAAGTATGAATGGCTGTAGATATTACTGGTTGTAGACATGAAGCTTCCTGGATCAATGCTAGTATAAATGTATCAATGCCTGTCAAAATGAATGGACTATAGATAGGAGAGGGTATGGAAATAAATGAGGGTAGGCAATAGCAAGAGTAGGCATTCAAGCGGGTAGGCAAGAGTAGGCAAGCCTCCTCACCTCTCACCTCTCACCCAGAAGTAGGCGAGTAAAGAGTAGGCTTTAAAGAGGGCTTTAAGTAAGAAATAGTAGACTTGAGGGTAGGCGTATAAAGGTAGGCTTGGAAAGTGAGGGTAGGTAAGAGTATTGAGGGTAGGCAAGAGTGGGTTGGAAAGCCCCAAACATTTCCTTCTATCCATCCATGGTCAATTTCCCCTTTCAATGGATAACTGGATAAATGACTATAGACAAGTCCCACTTAAAAGCTTCAAGCCTTTCCCACTTCACACCTTCAAGTCCCTTAAATTAACAAACACATTAAAGCCCTCCTTCCCTGAAATGCCTGTAGAAATGAATGAATGACCAGAACTAATGACTTTTGAATGGGTTATCCTGCTCACCCCAAGAAATTTCTTTGATGGGGAGCCAGGAAATAGCTAAGGCCTTTGATAACGAAATACTGTTATCCCTTTATTTCTATCTCTAGTTACCGAAATGAAACGAGTAATACATTCAAGTAAAGTTGAGTTAGCATATGAAAGCACAGGACAGATCTCTGTTTGATCCCACTTCGCTAACGAACTTCATTAAGCAATGATTTGATTCCCGCTTTGAGTCAGGTGACTTCGGTTCGAGCGGGGAGCAATATCAGAATACACAATTTCATGTTTCATCCATCCCACCCTTCCTTCATAGTACGTTATTTCCGTGTGCATTCGAGATTGAATTGAGTGGTTGAAGGAAGTGTTTCACATCAATTTATCCCCTTTCACCAAAAGCTTATAACTAAGCAGTCTGATTTCTCATCCATCTCCTTGAAGTGAGGTAGATACCTTTAAGTTTACCTTGAAGTGTAGTCGTACTTCCCTCCATCCATCATCCATCTCCTTGAAGTGTAGTCATCCATATTGGCGTCAGGAAAGGAACCAGAATGGTGTAAGGAAAGGAAGAAAGAAAGAAATCTAATTAGTGATAGTTTTGGGATTTCTCGAGAGGGGGGGATTCCGTTGAGTGTAGTGAGCCACCCTCTCGGGACGGGTTAGGGCTTCGCCTTCCTTTCCCAGTTAATCAATCTATCCTTCCCTTTCCAATCCATATCTTTCTCCTTCCCTTCCCAATCCATTTGATCTAAGTAAGTTGGCTTTCCTTTTATACAATTCATAGCATGAGTGATTAGCCTGTAAGCTCAACTACTCTCTCTATGAAGGGAGGGCAGGCTACCAAGTCATGTGAGCAAAGCGAACGTCTATCAGTTTCATCCATTTTCCCTTCCTTTTCCAGTAAGTAAATCAATCCCTTCCCAGCCCAAGAAAGACAATCTCATTAGTTATAGTGGATCCCAGCAAGCCCTAATTAATATAGGCGAGATAGATAGGGAAGAAAGCAGATAGGGAAGAAAGCTAGGTGAGATAGGATGGGTTCTAGAGCCACTAGTCCAGATAGTTTTTTGAGCAACTAGACTAGACGAACACACTGAATCCAGACCTTTGGCCACACCTTTGGCCACCATCTGGATTCATACTAGATAACATAAAGGAGATAACAACTGCTCAGATAACAGTTGGTTATAGCCTATGGTTTTGGAAACTAGGAAGATAGGTCGAGAAGCTAGGTTGGAATCGCCTTCCTTTGTTGGTTGGTATTTCCTTCAGTCATAGTATTCCCATTTGAGTCTTCACTAATCCCAATAGAGTCCCGATTATTCAATAAGGTTAGGAAACTTCGTTCGCCTGATTCAATAGCTATAAAGCAGACCAGGTTCTTTCTTATTCTTCATTTTATGACTATGAAGGGCATAAATCAATCTCTCTACTCAACTATTTTGAATCAAGCCCAACACGGCACGGGAACTTGCAACTTGTAGCCCTTTCCCCGAAGCAACTAGTTAATAATGTATTTAAATAAGTAGCAATGTTGTGTCCCGATGTTTCATAGGATTCTGAGCCAGGAAAAAACCCGATACAGTCTAAGTAATTTCCTCATTATTACTAAAGTTAATATGACTAGCGCGAGCCTGAAGATTCACTCCTCACTTCTCTTCATTACGGAGCAACCAAGCCAAGAACCAATCCTGGAAAGCAACTCGCCATGACGGATCAACCAACTCCAACTATCCAATTGAAAGCATACCTATAGAATATAAATCATGGACCTGGCCACATGCACCGACCAATGGACAGAATCATGCTTCCCTAGGCGACCATAACCAAATCATGTGATAGATGGGAAAGTCGAATCGAAGAGAAATTAGACTGGCCCAACCACCTAACCGTGTAAAGGCGACCTGCATTCTCTATCGCTCGTGCCCGACCTACGTAAATTTGTTCTTATTTCACCGAGAGAGGTAGAGGCAGAATGAATGGAGAAGATTGGGATCACATTTCGGGGACCAAGAGCCGGGGAAGGAAGCAGCATTCGACTTGCATGTGTTAAGCGTGCAGCTAGCGATGTGAAGTGTGCAGCTGACATTCCATTCTCTCGTGAGCCAGGATCAAACTTTTTGTTTCGATATGCACCGAACTCGAGAGGACCGACCTTACCACTTGAATCAATTGCCATCCTTGCTCCAATACGCACCAGACCTGAGGAGCAATCCCACACATCCAAAAGTTGTTCACCAGCGGAATGTTCCTATCTCTCAGAATCATCTTTGCATCTATGCATTCCCCTACACACGCATGAGAAATTACCCTCTTTCTCCCCCATATCAATTGACTCCGAAAGCAACCCGCCTTATAAAGGTAAGGCCTTGCTGTTGGTTTTTCTCCTCTTATCGGTCGAGTGCTTAGCTTATAAGTCCTATTATGTGTCGACATATTCCATCTATTATACACATAATAAGATGGAACTTACCCGCCGAACTCATAGCAACCTTCATTATCTCAATCCCAGTGTGGCTGATCATCCGGAAAGACCAGCGGAGCATCATGTCCAAGTGCTACCTCCTTGGGAGTCCAGGCAGTGGTCATCGACTCTCAAGGCCCATGACCTGAATACTACAATCTGAGGCTACCCTACTATTGATCAGTAAGTAAGTCAACCTGAGCTCAGAGCAGACATAGATCAATCGGAGCGGAAATCCAAGAGCAAAGCCCTTTTCTATGCGAATGAATAAAGAGCGGGTGAGCTCGCATAAAATTGAAAGCGAAAACATTCCCTAAATAACTAGGTTGAAACTAAAAAGATGATGTTGTCTTATCTTATTAAGACTATATTCAAATACGATGTTGTCTTATCTTATTAAGACTATATTCAAATACGATGTTGTCTTATGATCGTTTTTCGATCATATTTCGATTGTCATGCATGGTCTTTCGATCGTCTTCGACATGGTCTTCCATCTTGAAGCTAATTCTTTCTCCATCCCTTTCGCGTCGCATGGTATATACAGTAGTGCGCTACTAAAACAACTATTCATATTACTAATGTAATTAGTTTGCTACTAATAGTGTGCTATAGAAGTGCGCTACCAGTAATGCGCTAGATCCGGGAGTGCGCTAATCACTAGATACCGTAGTGCCCTAGATTATGCTTTCCCCGGAAGCGGTCGTTAGGCCTACATCGCTTGGTTACCTTATAGATCCAAGAAATGATTTATTAGTAGAAGGTTACAATAGAAATGGAATAGAGACCAATCCCTTAATAGTAGATCCCTTTAATAATAGATCCAAGAAATGATCTATTAGTAGAAAGTGACTCAATATTAAGACAACATCGTTTTTTAACCTCGTATTTATCATCTGATTATAAGTATGTAAGACTCTAGAGACTTCGACATCGTCTGATCATATTACATATTTATAATCTCGTTATAACATAGTCTTTGAACAGAGACTAGTGTTATTGGGGAGAGACCGAATCCAGACTTTTGGGAGGAGAGCGGGTTCCTTCTTCTTTTGTTAGGCAAGTGGGGACAATACCGTAGGTGCAAGCTCATGTTTCTTTTTTTAGAGGTTGGTAAGGCGAGATTGACCTGTTGACAGTATCTTTTCCGCCTTGTGTTGGGTGGGCTTTTCCTCAAACTCATATACCAAATTAAGACCTTACAGGTTTCACTTGGCTTCCTCTTTCTTTTCATAGACAAGGGGGGACCTCATGCATGAGCCTTAATCTAAAATATCTGCTATTGGGATGGAACAGTCATAGAGCAATTCTCTATGGAAATGGATATACGGTGAGGGTGATCCTTAGAGAACAAGATGAATCCATCTTGGTGAATCCATCCCTTATTGGTGATCCATCTCTCTCCCCGAAATAAATGGCGGAGGGCTGGCCTTTTTGAATTGAAGTTGAACCTTATATATGGAATTATGCATTTCTGAATTAATTATGCATTTCTGAATTTAAAGAAGGTCCTGGATAAGGAGTTATATCTTACCTCACCTGGAGAAGGAAAATAAACAATAAAGAAGGACCTGGATAAGGAGTTATACCTTACCTCACCTCAGGATTTATACCTTACCTCACCTAAGGAGTTATACTCTGAGTTGAGTCTTACCCTTGCCTTTCCATGTTGGTGAGTTTGGAGTTGTCCTTACTCAAATAAAGACTAACTCCGATTCGTGTTAAGCTAGCTTGCCTTGAATTAAGCTACGTTGGGTTGAAGGTTCTTGGTTAAAAACATAATCTATCTTAGTGTGAGTGTTAGTGTTCGCCCTGAGTTTACCGACTCCTCAGCCTGACTTTGAGTTTGATTTTATTGCTTCTTTTTTAATGAGTTTGAGTTTCTTCCATCTTGGTTAAACAAATAATATCTCTTAGTAAGAGTTCTTTACCTTCTAGGTGAAATAAGGTTGGGAATATAAATAAGCTAATAGGAAGTCTTATGTGATACGATGAGCTACGATCTAATCTGTTGAACGAGAGATGTTATTGTTCTTCTCTGATCTTAGAGGGAAAACACTAGGATCTCTTTCTTATACGATGAGGGCTGGGATCTGTTATACAATAATTCTCTTAATGGTATCAGGATTTGGAGGAGTTGAGTGACCTTACCCGAGCCCTGGGCCATGAAGTTATCCATGAAGTTCTGCAGCTTGAATCGTCTCATAAATCTAGACCAATCTCCTCATTAATCTAAGCTCATAAACCTAGACAAATATCCTAATTCATCTAAGCTAAGAAAGACTATCTTTTCTCCCGACCCAATATCCCCTACACTTTCTCTTGTTATTATCTGATCAGAGAAGGAAGGACAAAAACATGACATGTTATTGTATTATACGATGAGGAGTAATCTAAGCTTCCTCACTGATGTCTAACTAAGCATGCCATGTCTCCCTATCCCTAAGGTTGGTAATAGAAAGAAGGGAGATCTTATGTTATACGATGAGTTCTTTGTTTGATGTTATCTAGATCTAGGGAAAATGACTAAATCTGAGAAGAATATGGGGAATTAGAAAAACTAAATATGAGAAGAATATGGGTAATTCAGAAGATAATTCTTTTGGGATATTTCCTTAATGAATAAGTCCTCATTTGATTGTGTATGTTTTAACTGAATAAGAAATAAGTCCTCATTTGATTATGTATTTTTTAACCGAAGCTAGGCAGGAACCTTATATCGCTAGGCAGGAACCTTATATCGGTTGTCCTTTTAAGTAACAAAGAATGTTGACCTTCAGTTGTTTTGTTGTTCGTCAGCAGACGCAAGGGAGCTTTGCTTTCGTCAGCAGACGCAAGGGAGAATGATAACCCTTGTTGTTGTTCCTTCGGTCAAAAAAGAAAGTTTGTCTGTTTGGCCCTCCCAACTGAAAGGAGGGGAACAACCCGACGAAGAAGGGAAACAAGTCGTTGGTTGAGCTTCGTTCATTTCTTCTCAGTCGCAGGATCGATACTGTCCACTGGCCCAGGGGATAATAATGCCATGGAAAGAACCAGACTTCTCGGATTTCGTTCTCGTTTTACCCGGGGCATTATGGCCTTATATGCAACGGGGTGGCATTATAACTTCTAATTAAAATCGTGTGGGATGCTTCGTTCCTACGGAAAATCCTGCTGTAGACATTGCAATTTACCTCGTTTACCTATAACCAGTGAATGTGCCAATCGAAGATCCATCAATTAAAGATACAAAAGCATATCCAGTTCCAGTGGAAGCAGCATCCTCACCAGCAGAAGCGTTGGTAGCATCAATAGCAAAGGAGCGTTAAGCGTCTCGTCCCAAAGGGCGAGGAGCGAGCATCAAAGCAAGCAAAGAGCCAGCATATTCAGCAATTGAAGCAACATTTGAGTCAGCATCCTTTCCAACAGGAGCATCACTAGGACCATCACCCCATAGTCGTTGTGAATAGGTCGGGTAGGAGACACACGTAGGAAACACGCTGTGCTTAATATTTACCAAACCATAAGATAAGGTAGCCATTATCCGAAGTCTACCTATAGTCTCCAGTTATTGTCTTAAGGTATGTGGTTCCTGCTCTTGCTTCTGCATCTGTATCTTCATATCGATCTAGTTCCAGCTTTTCCACTGCATAAACTACGGGATCAACTGGATCAACAGTCTTGAACGATTATGTTGTGGTTTGTCGGTCACCCCCGGAACTAAGTCCGTTACTTCTACTGCTGTCTGCCATGCTTACCCAGAGAGATAATTTCTGCAAAGCCTACTTTTCCCATTTATTTTCTCATCTTTACGGGGAATTCTCTAGGGGATTGACTATACTATATTATATGGGTAGACATCCAAGCAATATTTAAGGAAGGATGGTTTGGACCTGACCTTCCTGACTGAGTGAACCAACGGGCACATTGTCTCTTGGCAATGACCCTCACTAGTTTGTGTGATGGGGAGGAGGTGCTTGGGAGCCCTCGCCCTTCTTTTAGTTGATCCGACTAGCTTGCTTTTTTGCCTCCTGAACCCCTATTGTGCTTTTGGCCTAGCTCGTTTGGGTGAAGTTAATATTCCCCCAATCACCTTGGTTCATCCGGTTGGGGCTTTCATCCGGTAGGATGCGCCCTTACATAGACGTTTTACCTTCCTTAGGAAGTCTTCTATATCGATACCCCACTGCACCTTCGCGTGCAGTTTTTTTGATAAATAATGAATGGCCTAAGTTACTATTTGTGGAGAGGGGCACTTTGGATAAATGAGTAAGTTATCCCCTAAGTAAGGACAACATATCTAGCCATATATAGTAAATGAACCCCTTGAAGCAGCTACTGGATGTATAGTGCTTGGATGGGTTGCTCCTCACCTTGACCTTGGCGCTTGAAAACGAAAGTACGCGTGCTTTGTAACCTTCCTTAAGGGGTTATACCCACCAGGAACTTCTCGCGCTTTCTTTTATATAAAAGAAAATAGTGCCTAAGTTACTATTTGTAGAGGGGTGCTTTGTCTCTGTCTTTACTTATGCCAGCTCCCTAAACACATCTCCTCTCGGTTTTGCTTCGCCTAGCGGACCCTCCTAACCTTCCCCTTCGGGCAGTGATCCCGCAGCGGAGGATGCCCATTTCATAGGCTTTTTACCTTCCTTATGAAGCTCAGATATCTTTCTTTATATAACACTTAGCTACCGAACTTAGTTAGGTCGTTAGGTCCCCCTTTCATAGGTACACAAGTCATGGGGAAAGTTTCATCAAGTCTTCCTCTTCCCAATTACCCTTCCTTACTTATGCTTGGGGGATGGGTTTGACTGGAACCTTTACCCCGTTATACTATAGCTTCGAGGAATAGGGAGTTCGCTTACCCCTTACCTCTTATACTGGGGAATACATAGCTGCCAAGATTGGTTTTAGCCCAACACCTGGAGCTCCTAATGCTCTCTTAGATAAAGTAAACTCGATCAACTGGGTCAGCCAAAGAGAGGAACTGGAAACAACTGACTCTACGCACCAAAGGGAGGCTTTTATTTTATTCCAGCCAAACGTACGAAGTCGCTCATCCATCCGATGGATGAGGATGGTAGGCATGCATTTTTTTATATTGAAAGGAATCGGGATCAAAGGTATCCATCTTCATTTGAACCATTCATTTAACTAGAAGAAATTATATATACAATCGATATCTCTTCCTAGGTTAGCCCAACATGTGGAGCTACTAAACATGCATGCTCACATAGATTTGGATAACTCGATAAGCTTGGATAACACCTCTTAGCTCAGTGGTAAACCTCTTAGCTGGGATAACACTTCCTCGATAAGCTTGGATAAATTGATAAGATTTGGTAACACCTCCTAGCTCCGAGTGAGTGGTGTGGTTGGATAACTCGATAAGCTTCCTCGATAAGCTAACTCGATGAGCTTCGATAACATCTCTTACCTTCCTCTTAGCTTCGATAACACCTTGTTCAAAATTTATTCATTCCAAATCATTCGACCTAATTCAATGATACCGATCCTTCATAATGGCCGCTCATCGACTTACTGACTGAATCCAATAAATCTTTCCTCCTAAATGCATATCCTCACCATCCAATGACCTTACCAATGAATGAATTGGAAGCTCTATTAGGAAGTACATACGGGCCAAGACCTGCCGGTTCAATCCGAAAGCACAGCGCGACAGCGATGGCTCCTCATTGAATTCCACCTGAAATGCCCGCTTCCCGTCCCTCTACAATCTGTATTCCAATTCGTATAGACAGATAGTCTGTCTCTCTCTTTCGGTGTTAGGAGGCGCAGTATTTCATGCATGTCCTTAGTCCGTCTATTCGCACCCCGGTTCCCTTGCTTCCAGCTTCAACTGAGAGAGATGGCTCGCTCGGTTCTCGCTCCCTATTCCATTCATGAACAAACGGCCGGCTCTTGTTTACTGTGTATGCCTTAGCAGCTAAGGAATGATTCATCCATGGTAGCTAACACTGCGCAGGGTGTTATTGTATTGAAACGCACTCCCTCATCTCTATCTGAGATTCATAACCGACCACCATGCTGAAATGATCATTCGTTATGGCCCCTGCTGCATTTCAGGGCGTGATCGAGCCTACGCAATCAATGTAGGCAGGCTGGAGTCTGGCCCTGACAGCCTCATCTAGGACAGAGAGAGAACTAGTGGAAAGGAAGGCATGGTATGGTAAACTTAGTTCATCCACTATCATTCAAACGAACCCTAGTTCTATGACATTGAGTAGGCAATCGACACAGAACTCGCGCTCCCTCTCTTTGTCCACTAAAGTGATGAAAAGGGAAGATTATGGTGAGAAAACATCTAACAATATCTTAACAAAATGAAACTAAGTAATAGAAAAAGATCTAATTGAATGAGAGATAACGTTTCGAAATAATAGAAATGGTCAAGGTCGTAAAGTGGTAAATCAATAATTTAAAAAACTAATCCAATAGCTGAAGATATAGTTACGAGACGAGACGAGGATATTTGACCATATCCTTATCGGGGATAACAGCAAAGCCAGACTTTACGGTTTAAGCAATACTTTCCAAAAAGCCAGACTTTACGATTTACCATCCATGTGCTTCTTGGTGGTTAGTGCTCTGAATATATCAGTAGAAAGGCTGGTAATGAAAGAAATAGTATGGAAATACCCCATAAATATCCCAAAACGCCCGACTCATGGTTGGTGAATCAGGTAGGCAGATGGCCAGCCAGGTGATCACCACCCTTGTTTCCTTCACCCCTATGTTATTAGGGGAAACCATTTTACCCCAACCCCATTTACCAAAAACTTGCAATGAAATAGTGGAATTGATTCGATAGTTTTTT
>JZKD02S1157625.1:35998-46156 GCA_000966675.3 Picea glauca
GCTCATGGAAGAGAAATCCTATTTCTAGTTCCATAAGCTGGGCTGGACCAAGATTCAACTTATCACCTCTACCCGTGTGCACTCTTATGTGCCGAAGAGGGATGAAATCACTCTGAAGAATGAAATGAGAACCCATTAGAATTCCCCCCCACCCAACTAACTCCATGCATCCGAATGAATGAAGGCTTGCAATTGCAGATTGACAAGTAGAGTCGGTTATTTCGATGCCTTTACACCACAAAAGGATGGAAGGAAGGATGTATATTTCTATGAATTGATGGAACAGAGGAGAAGGCACTCGACTTAAAGGATTGGAGAGAGACGAAAGCGATCGGTTGAATTGGGCGTACCACCCCCTTAATACATTTATAATACATAATTCCATTCCTTTGCTCAACTTGTCTTTGTTGGGTGAGGTGTACGAGGTTGAGAAACATATTTTGTTCATTAGTTTTTGTTCGATACTTTGTTTCATGGAAAGCATTTTGGACCTATCCAGATGGGAAATTCACTAGTCAAAGGGTGGCGTTGCGAATGCTTCATTGATCGTTGAACTGAGCAATAAAAACTGGGAAATTAAGAAAGAGAAGGTGGCGTGGTCACTGAAAGGGAGTGGCCCAAGAATATGGAAAATTCAGTACTGAAGGGTGGCGTATGGGAAGTAGTCAGTAATGTTTCTTTTCTGACCCTGGTCTTACTCATATGGTCAATTTGGTAATCAAAGGTACGTTAAGTGACTCACCCATTGTGGGTGAGAAACGAAGTTCCTCATCCATCCGATGGGTGAGGTAGTGTCTAATAGAATTGACCAATCGCTCACTAAGCAAGACCAGTAAGCAAGGCCATCCATCCCAACCAGCAATCCCAAACAAGCGATCCCAGCTAGAAAGCACCCGTTATAGAAGACTTCGGAGTTTGTCCAACTTCTCCTCTCTATAACCTGACTTTTACCCTCTTGGGAAATAAATAAGTAGGGAAGAAATAGAAAGTGATTCAGGAAAGAAATAGAAGGTTATCCCTTCCCTCACTTCCCAACTTGATTACTGTCCTTGTTCTCCTCACCCTAAGCTAAGGGGTGAGCAATCAATTACCTTTTCTCGAGCAAGATTTTCGCACCTTACCCTCTGTGGACAAGCGGCTTTGCTCCTCATCACCAGATCAGGCCATGCTAAAGCGTTATTACATATATAATACATTAATATACTTCGGAGTTGATTAGGGATTTGACTAGATAACACCGGAAAACAAAACCTTTGGAGATGAACACGAAGTTTCTATAATTACATATAATAAATAAGGTTCTTAAATATAATGCCCCTTATATCCCAAAGTAACTTAGTGTTGGGATTCAGACTCTTATAAAATCAACTATATTAGGTTGAGCAAGAAATGACATTTGCTCCATATGGGGCACACTCGATTAGACCGAAAAAACCCATGATTTTGGCTTTCTTCCAGTTTGGGTTTCTTCTGATCTCCATCTTTTTTTTTATGCTATCTCTTTTACTTTTCATTTATTTACTCCATGGAGTTGTTTGTACTTCTCATGTCCTTTTATCCATTACGTTTCCTCGTTCCCATTTGCTTTTAGAACTGGAACCCGGCAGGATAATGAGTTCCAACCAACTTAAACCCTTAGCATAGTGAGATTGGGGATTGTGTTAATTGCTTTAAGGCAAGCAAGTGAAAGACCCTGTAGGGATACTTTTAGAGTAGAGAGGGAGTATACATCATTTGACTGACTAACCAAGAACAAGCAAGAGAATAACAAAAGGGATAGTTTTCTTTTAGACCTGGAAAAGGAAGGGACAACGTTGATCATAGTTCATATGAAAATGACCTGCATAATCTTATTGAGCATGTTCCTAGTAATCCTTCCTGCTCGAGAGCAGTGTGGTAAACTGGAAAGGAAAGGCTCAGTCTATTCATCCCATCCGTTGGAGGATCACTTGGAAAGGGGACGCAGTCTGACGATTGGGAATAAAGAGCAATACGTCAAGGGTCTTCCCCATTTCTTCTTTACCAGGTATTTTTCACCCAATTTTTGGTGTTATAGCGGTACTACTACCAATATACGTTAGTGAATATTGACGGTTTAATCCTTCTCTCAAGACCCTGAGCGAGATCCTACACCTCAGTCATAGGTCTGCATCGAGTGGGCACAACTGGGAGAAGAATTGTTCCAATTTACGATCCTCAACCAGGAAAGAACGGATCTCCTGTTACTAAACGGAATGCAATAGAAGACACAAGGCAGCAGCCACTTCAATGAGGCCCTTAGATTCCCTAGCTTTTAGTAATTCAAAAAATTTAGCTATCATACGACCAGGAGATATATACCACCTATGCTTAGTTTAAAGCTCATACACCATAACACGATTCTCAGATATCTCAGTCGGACCACGGGTCGACCCAATATGATTATTAGACAAATTATCATCCCCTCCCCCTTCGTCGAGAAAGAATCACTATTTTACCCGATAGCAACTGCCACCATGTGCTTTTACTCTCTTTATAACAACTAGAATTATTAGCACCGAATATCCCATACATACCATCTAGCACCCAGAGGTAACTCTCGCTTCACTAAAATCCCGAAAATTGCTACCCATCCGGCGCAACGCATGATCCAAACACTCTGGAAGAAATGTATTGCCCCCGCCTCCATACATATGGGTTATTCCTATCTAATGACTATACTAGATTTCACTTCCATTGTAACAACTCATATTGATATTTTCATTCCAATTCAGGGCCGCCTGGTCGCAAAGCAGGAGTTGCTATTCCAGTCGATTCAACCCTTTATTTTGCAGTTAGTTTATTCAGTTGATTCTATTGAAGTTGCAGGAGCGGTTACAGGTCCAACATACTCATGAGTTCCATATCCCCAGCTAGCATAATAAGTCACAGAGACAACAGCAGCCGCAGTTGATGATTTGTCGCATGGAGGGTCCGAAACAAGACTATTTATAGTAGGAACAACATCAGACCAAGACCCAGTATATCTAGGCCAGAAGCCATCCGCTAATAGTATCACACAACCACCAGACTACCTATCATAGATAGCCTGAAGCTAGCCACTAATCACTACCTTTTATGAGCTTGTTCCACCCATTAACCCCAACCTCTGTCCATGTTCTACTTGGCCCTGTCCCCTCCCTTCCAACCTTTACTCCTGCTGATACTGATGCCTTAGCTACCTTTACCTTTGATGAGTCAACTTCGACTAGATCAACAGGCTTTGGAACTGCTCGTTTCAGATCTGTAACTGGATATGCGGGTACTAAAGAAAAATGTAGCGGGTACTTATTTCACCCTGGCTACCTGCTTGGGTGCTTAAACGGGTTCTGATTCAGGGTAAACAACCCTGAAACTCCTCCTGCCCCTAGGCATACAATACCTCTTCGAACTTTTTCAAAAGTTATTCGAGGTTCAGATCCTCCTGTTTCAGATCCCTATCCCATGCCAGTGAACTGAGTGAAAGCAGCAACGAACACATATAGAGCAGATGAAGCAAGGGAAGAGACTATAGAGGCTCAGGGGGCAGAGCCAGGTATAGATCAATATATATATATAGTCCTAGTAGCAGATGTGGATAAGGAGACAACAGTTTACCCCGCATCGGTAAAGGCAGATTCAGTTGCCGAAGTGTAAGCAACACAGCTAGTGGTACAGCCAACGAAGAAAGCACCAACCAAAGGCAGAGGCGAGTGCTATGGGAAAGGGAGATGCAGATTAAGTACCCGCAGATAGATATGCATATAAGCTAGCATATGATTCAGATCGAAATGCAATTCGATCCATATCCAGGAGCAGATTGAGCTGACCGAGAGCCAGAAGTTTACGTTGACCGAGCAAACGCAATTCAAGTTGATCCACCCACAAAACGAAATACAATTTCGAACTCAAAAGTACCAATAGCAATTGATCTGGATCCATATCCATATCTTCCAGTTGGAAATTCACCATCTAAGACAGAACCACTATTAGGTTTTATCTTGTGACCTAGTAATTTGTTATCAAGATCCAAATCCATACGTGGATCATCCAATGGCATATCCATATATAGAACCTGCAAAGGCGGAGGCATAGGCATAGGTCTCCGCACTCACAAGGTAGGGAGATCTCTATGGTTATCCAGTAATGAAGCAAGATGTTTACCGAGTATAGGAAGCAGAGCCGATAAGGATATAGGGGCAAAGGTGGTTGACCAGTTGATCCTTCCCTAGAGACAGTTAGAGATCGAGCTTACCCGGTTCCAGTAGCAGATCTCATTGCAAAGCTATCAATAACTGATATGGATTCAATTGACATCGTTCACGAGTTTAATCCATGGCAGCGATCTCGGGTTAATGCCCTTTGTTTCAGTTTGATCCTTGGGTGATCCCAGATACTTCCCAATCCTTCGAAGCAACTACAAACTATGCCAGCGCGGGTTAATAAATATTTTTCCTTGGTATCCCATGCACCTGCTTAAGAACTCGAACCAACCTTCGATATTGTATACGTGAAAAAAAAACCATTATTTACGCGTTCAAACCTTCCCGGCCTCAATGGGAAGAATATCTAGTAATTGGTAACCGGAAACAATCATCTTAATAGGGGAACAAGCTGTAACCATTAAGTTAAAGACTCCCTTCTCTAGATTTTATCTACCTCTCCCCCTTAGTAATAGAGAAAAGCTAAAAGCTTCTATCCACCAGGTGCTTATCTCGAAGTAGACAGAGGTAATCTACTAATATCCGTTGTGGCTTTCTTCATTCTCTCCATAAGGAAGGGAGGAGGCCTAGTTCTAAGAAAGGAGGGATAGATCGAATTCAGAAGAAAAGAGATTGGATTCAAAGCCCTTTTAATTATGTCACCAGAATAATTCCCGTTGTCGGGGTGGCTCGGATCGAACTATAGAAACAAGCATGGCGCGAGTTAGTGCTTAGTGAGTAGTGGTTTAGCATTTGCCTTTCAAGTATAGGCTGAAGTATTCCCTGCTTGAGAGCATGACTAGTGATTCATCTCCGGTTGAAGGAGTGATTAACAATTGGAGTAGTGGACTAGCTAGGTATAACCAATCCGGAATGAGAGCATTAGCGAAACCCAGTCTTTGTACATACATGATAGAACTACCCGCACAAGCCCAGCCTGGACCGAGATAATTAATTTGTTTTCCAATGCCCGCCCCAGCGGAACTTGGGGAATACTCTATATTTCACTTATATACGATTAAACGTCCTTCCCTGATTCCACCTCTAGACATTAGATTTCCTTTCCCTAGTTGATAGGTGCTTACCTTGTTCCTATCTGTGCGGGGCTTTTACTTCCTCACAAATAATGGGCGCCTATTCTCAATATATTGATATATGATTTAGGGCATCGAATAACGGCATATAACCAACCATTATTTACGAGAGATCCAATTTGATGTTCCAATGTTAGGGGAGAAGTCTTAGTTATTAGTTTCCTTCCCACACTCGCATACAGCACTAAATTTATCACTCTGGTATCCAACTCGACTGGTGAGCCAGCTACTTTGATGGAGTATTCAATCCCATATAGATGGATGCCTGTTGCTAAGTCGTGTCAGCTTAAGTGAATAGGGATATGCATGAATGGGGGTGCTTCCCTCCTCTCATTGAATTTCCTATTATGATGATGTGTGCGCGTTATGTTATATCTAACTCTTCTGTATTAGGGGATCACAACGGGGATCACGAATAGGTGATCTTCCTTGATTGATCTGTTTACGCGCATAAAATCCCAGGCTTTTGAAATGAGTGGGAGCGATTTCGTTCACCGGATTCTGTGGTGTGAAAGAACGGGATTCTTTATCAAAGGGTTAGGGGAACAACTGGCAGTAAAGGCAGTCCCCCTTCCCTTTCGTAATGGTAGTTTTCACTTATATAATAACCATTTACAGTACACAAGCAAATGTATTGCTCCGGGTGCTAAGAATGCACTTATAATTCTATCCCCTGTGCTACAATGTCACATTAATGGTTGTCTATATCACGGAGAGTATAGACATGGAGAAACATAGTCCAATTAGAATCATAGAATGGAGTACATGCTACAAATACCCTGCATCCAACACAAGTGACTAAGAATGAGAGTCTATATTTCTTATTACATCATGGTATCCATTGCATGAGGCAAGAACGCTACATACATTGATAATTTGATTGTTTGTGTAAGGTTTCCCCGGTGAGAAGAGGGAAGAACGCGGTGACCCCCTTTGTCGCGTTAAATGACATGTATAAATGAATTGAGGTGATGTTCCACTTGGTCCAGGCCAGCGAATAAGCAGCCCAGCGACTGCCCTAGTTGTGTCTTCTCTCACCTCTGCCATTGCTACAAGTGCTCATGCTGGATGTGCTACTAGGTCCCACTATCGCTAATAATAGGAAGAAGAAAAGGCATCTAAAGCTGATACGGAGGCACAATAAGTGGCCTTTATTGGGGTTTCCAAGTGGATTAGGGCAATGGATAAGCCTGCCCATCCCCATTGGATTAGAGCAGTTGATTAGTAAATGATCGCATCCCATTGGATTGGAGTATCGCAGCGAATGGTATCAGGGAATTCAATTAGCCTAGCCCAGCGGATTAGGCCAGCCAATTGGATTAGCGTCAGTCCAGTGTATGAGAGCCCAGCCTATTTGAGAAGAGTAGCCCAGTGGAGTAGCCCGCGGTCTAAAAGCGGATAAGTCCAAGTAGAGTATCCCATTCGAGTATCCAAGCCAAGATGAGGCATCAACACCTGTATTGAATCGACAGCATAAACTAGCGTCTAGCGGCAGCGATCTATTGGCTCTCCCGAGTATCGGCTAGCGGTAGTGGTAATTGGCACCTCTTGGGAATGAGGGTCTGTCTCTTGGCAGTTACAGGTGGTTACCGGTGTTTCTGGTCTCCCTTGTATCGGTTAGCGAGAATAAGAAGCTCCTGGTATTGTGGGACTATTGGCTAACTGGCATGGAGTACAATCCATTGGGAGTACGACTATAATGAAGTACGTTCCATTCTCACTACCGTCGAGGAAAGAACTAAGAGAATGAAATGAGGAACTTTAGTTGCTCGACCATCGGGAGAGGAATGATAGCGAATAATGGAAATGATAGCTAGCACGATAAGCTTGCTCTACCATCAAGCATCGGTGCTCTTTCCTAACAATCCTTCTTTTACAGGGATAATTACATGAAATAGAACCCTTCCACAGTATTCGTAGTTAACCACCCCTAGTCGTCATATCTAGTAATGAAGCAGATCAGATTACCAATTGAATTCGACACCAGATCTACCTGCATTGGCATCCCATAGACCCTATCCTTATCCCTCTTTCTCGGTTCTGTCGGGTCCGGCCGTACTTGATTAAGTAAGTAGAAGAGCCCCTTGACCTTATAAAGTGGTTCTGGCGAAGGCCAGCCCCACCTCCCTGATCTTCCGGCTTCTGCGTTGAGATACGAATAATGAATGTGCCACCATGCCCCTGCGTACTCACTCACTTAATAATAAAGGGGGGCGTTCAAGAATACTTAATAAGCGGTTGATCTCTTATCGTAGTTATGTCATATTTGACAATATTTATTATGGACTTGTGCCCGCTTGATCTGGTCTTTCAGGTAAGCCCGGCTTATATTCATCGCCATGGAACAGTGAGTCAAGGAGCTTGCACTGATGCGATAAACCACGCTATTGTATAGAAAGGTGACTGAAAGCGTGGGCACGGGAAGAAGGGAAAAGCGGGGAACTAGCGACCATTCGTGCTTATCTCGTACGTCCCTCTCACCCCTAGTTTCTCCTATCAAAAGAAAGACAGGACGCCAGTGCACGTCCCTATATGCAATGCTCGATATATCGTCTATATAGCGGACACTGAGAGAATGACCCACCCCGATTGACTGACCGGTAATTCGAATTTGCTGCAGGTAAGGTAATCCCTTTCCCGAATGCCCCTCCCCCAGTAAGGTAATTAAGGTGCCATGCCAAGTTAGGTTCAGGAATACCAAAGAGGGATAGAAATGTAAGGTGCATCATGTTAAAGATATATCAGGTAGGTGTGAAGTAAGGAGAACCAAATGAGTGAGTGAGTAAGTTCCCGCAATTCCTTTCCCTTTGATCGGGCTTTGACCTGCGGTTCCAGTGGGCTTTAGTGACTACTTACTCCAAAGACGACAGAGTAAGCATCATTCGCATCTAGCTCTAAACGGACAACATCAGACTGCTTTCATTGTCTTCAAAACAATCCCTAGTAGTATAATTGTCTTCAGGAGAGTAGCGGGCCTAAGAAGCAAATTTGATTTCAATTCTTGAACCTCTTTCATGAGAAGAATCATTTCACCCTTCATTTCATTCATCAGCAAGGGCGCAATCATCGTCGCCATCGAAATAGACGTTCAAATCAAGGATCCAGGAACATTATTAATAGGGGGCCCGCCTTGGGAATAGGGAGCCTTTAGAATAGGGGGGGGCCTTGGGCCTCTCCGAAGTCTATCTCAACATACATACATTACTATAGGCATATGATTTATTTCTACACGCTCTGCATTAATGACGATACCCCCCTAAGTAAATCCCCCCACCACCTGGAAAATGGATCGCATTCCTTCAACTTGCCTCGCCGGGGATGGGAATATTGCGTCGATGGTCCATACGATACCCCCCTGTTCTCCCTCGATCAAATGAGAGAAACATGGGGACGGATCGTGTTCAGCGCATTTTATTTAGTACATTACATGCTAGTCACAAGGGAATTGATTTCATCATGCCCTTATTTCTTCTTATTAAGGCCGCTCCTCCTTCGCGGCAATTCATCGATTCAGGGACTCAAGTTCAGGGGCATTAGACAATGTAGAAAGGGTCAGGATTTGCGTGTACGGCCTAGAATGAAATACTAATTAAGTGGGGGGGGGCAATCCTGCTTGACACCCGAACAAGTAATCGCCCCGTATCGACTAATAACTAGCCTGCTAAGACCTAGATTTCAAGGGAAAAGTACTAAGGATAGTCAATAAGCTTAGGAAGTCCAGAGGTAGGTACGGTAGGGAAGCTGATTATCGAGAACAATAGGCACGCTCAGGCAGGACTGACAGAGGTCATCCTGCATGCAAGGCTCTCTCTGGATGAACGCGATGAGTAGGACGGTCACCGCCTCCCCTTTTCCAAATATTGAGAACATTATGGATGTTCGCTTTCCCAAATAATCCCAAGCCATAGAAATTCACCCGAGAGTGGCCCATCCGACCTAGAAAGAACACCTTACGGTCGCCCTTCACGCTCGTCTCACCCTCCCAAGCTTCTTCACTTTGAAGTGTCTGTCGGAAGAACATGTTTCATAGACCAACCAACCAATAAGAAAAGAGAGAGGAGGTCTGTCTGTCCCACCTCTGGTCCCACGCCTTACCTCTCTCTGGTCTCACCCTCCTTGGGTCAGTACATTTTCATGTTATAAGTGCTACCTGCTTTCGAGAAATGTTTCAAAAGAAAGTAAGAAAGTATATCTGTCTCACGACGCCCCATCTATCTCTGAGTCTCGTCCTCCTTCCTGACCTCCCTCATCTTACTTAGCCTTCAAGCATTCTCACGTTGAAGCACTTACTAGAAAAACATGTTTCTGAAACTGATCAATAAGAAAATATGACTGTTATGACGGTTCTCACTCCGACCTATTTACCTGACCCGAAAAGCTGCCTTATCACAAACAACGTATACCTGCCTGATCGCGAATCACTAAATACCTATAAAAAATAGATGCATTTGGTAATGGTACTCATTTTACRGTTATAAGAAAGGTACAACGGGTCCTTCTCTCTCWCACRCTTATGAAGAAAGCATATGAAGAAAGCAAGRGTARGCACAATGGAATCCTTACTTAGCTTACRAAGGTAGGTTTTAATAGTCCTCACCTTCTTACGTTTATTGGCYGCTCACCTTGAAGGAAAGTGATTTGGTCAATATAAGACAGCCAGAAAATGTATGTTCTTTTGGTCCACACCTGAATCTATATCACCTCACCAGAGCTCGCCTAAGATCCTGACTTACCAGAGTCTACCCTAACTGAGTCTGCCCTAGGGTCCTTACTTACAGTCCAGCTTTGTATAAACATGATCGAGAAGCAAGTCAATTAGTAAATAAGTTCCGGTAGGAATCCTCCCCTTTACGCTAGAGGATGCA
>JZKD02S1157625.1:59938-70404 GCA_000966675.3 Picea glauca
AGCTCAGTAAAGACTAAGTCGACTATCCTATCTCTTCTGGATTTTATCGCTTGCAGCTCTTGTTTGTTAGGTCATTTCTGTCTGCGATCGTGCCTAGGCGAGCAGTTCCTGAGAAACTATCTCCGACCAAGCACTCTAGATTTTTTGGTAATAAATAAAAGTCGTGGTTCGGTTTTTTCATATAGAAATGGATCGCCCTTTCGTGTAATGCGGTCACCCACCTTCTATGAGATTGGATGGGTATTCTCTTCTTGAGACTCTTTCCTACAGGTGTTTTCTCATTGGCCCCAAATCTCATTCTCCAACCTGCCTTTCCGCAGTATTCAAATCCTTCACCTACTCCTATGGAGCTACTTTGTTCCAGTCACTAAGCGTTATCCCTTTAGTGCGGTTTTAGCTTCTCGATGGAGTTGGCTTCCATTTCCTAGTGGCAGGACATCTTATTGCACAACCGACTATCTATTAGTAAGTAGTTTCCTCGAAACCCATTCACTCTGGTAACTCCGACGACAGGCAAGGGCCATTCAACGAGGGAAATAGACATAGATAGAGTATCGGCACATTCAGCGCCATAATAGTAGTCTCGCAAAAAGGTCGGTTCGTGGAATTTTTTCATAAATTCATATGGCAGAATGACCTGGGACCGGTAAACCAGGAAAGTTGGGGCTACTTCCTCGAAAAAAAGACAAGAAAACAAGAACAAAGCATTCGCGTCCCATTTTCCGAAAAACAGATATTTTCTCTTATTGCGCAAAATAGGACGAGAATATATCTCACCCCACATCTCCAGGAAAGAGCTGCAGACCCAGGGCATCGTTCTTATTTATAGTAGCAAGACATCTGATTCAACAACCGAATTCTATTACCAAATTATTTTTACTGAAACGTGATTCCAGTTGCCTACAACCCTGGGGTTGGTTCTAAGAGTAAAGTTTGTGTAAGTACACCCATACGGGTATCTCCCTAACTGAAGGATTAGCTTATTGAGGCTTTCTCGAAAGTCCCCCTTCTTTTTGAGCTTTTTCCCGCAGTGTCTGGTGTTGGAGTTTTTCGTATTGAAATGTATGCGCCTTCTTTTTACTTACAGTTGAGGTAAGGTGCTGAAAAACACAAGCAAAGGGTTCTGGAATTGTAGTACATAAACGAAAGGTAGCCTAAAGGGTCAATGACCAAACTAGAAAAAACAAAGACGTGACTGAAATCCCCAGGAATAAGGCATTTACTATATGGAGAGATTCACCTACGACCCCTTTATCGTTATCTAAAGGGGGGGAGTGAAGGCCCCCAAAGTGTGATATCTTAAGTCGACTTCGAGCTCGCCAAGTTAGCTTTATTTTCCTGCACCCGCTAGATCGTACTAATCAGACCAATCAGACATTAGCCCTGAGTCTGTTGGGTCTTCCTTGTACTGGAATGGAAGTGTAGATATGTTGCGCCCTTTACTAAAGAGATATAGTTTAGGCAATGGAAATGTTCTCCTTCTTTAGTCATTCTTTTGCTTCCCCTTAATGTTGTTGTCTTAAGTTTCATCTATCGCTATAAGTTTCATATATCGCTAGAGGAAGACCTTACCATTTCCCTTAAATAACTTATGGCATTGAGGGAGGATAGGAAATCCCTGTATTTAAATCTTCTTATCGAGACCTTTTACTTTACTTGTACACATGCCTGTATGTTGGAATTTTTGAAGGTTAGGAGTGCATCGTAGAAGGAATAGGGTAGGGGTCGGCGTGTCGATAGGATTCTTCTCTTGATTTGAGCTCATTGTCTCTACCTTACATTAAAAGGAATCTCCTTATGGTATCTGTCTGTCCACACAAAGAGCTTGTCGGCGGACCACTGCCGTCCCATTCTTGAGTGAGCTGTAAGAACTCATTTGTTATATTCTACAACCTTAACCTTACTATTGACTGGGAATACCACCTTACTCATATCTTTCATTTCTTCTATAAGAAAAAAGAGTTCATTGACCTATATACCTAGATCCGGTTGAAGCAATTCGGAGAGCCCTAGCGGGTTAGATCTCTCAAGCTCTTCCCTTCCCTTATCTGCCTACTCCCTTACTTGAAACTTAAGTACACAGATCTTCCTCATCTTTCATTGTATGGACTTTACTCTGTTATGTCAAAAACAGTTTTTTATCATGTAACATAAAAGTGAGTAATTTGAGAGAATGCGAGACCAAGACCATTTAGGTGAAGGAGTAATCCGAGATAATGCAATACAGTATAATATTTGTTTTTCGATTCCGTCAAAAGCTATATCAAATATCCCAGGTACAGAAGTGGCAGAAAACCTTTTGTTATGTATTATAGAAAAGAGGACTCCATACGTAAATGAAATCTCGTACGGGGTAAGACTAGACTGCATCCTTAGGGCCGTCAAATCCTATGTGTATGTGGTCGTCTTACTTAGCTATAGAAAAAGGAAGCAGTGACGCTTTGGTTACCGAATAGTTAGTAGACTCGCTCCCAGGTTCAGGTTCTCTCTCTATTTAGGAGACGGGTAGGATTCAGTTACGTATTCGAACTCTTGGTGAGACTGATCTAGAAGTTTTATGCAATTATGAACTAGACGGAATCTTATCAGAGCAGATCTCTAGTCAAATTACAGTAAGCTAGGCAGCTATCGAAGAGCGTAGGTTGTGCCCTAAATCAACGAAGTTAGTTGCTTGGCGTTCTCACATCAATTTTTTACATTTTCATTCCTCGAGAGTTGTTACTCGTTGGAGTGACTAGCGTGTCTCGTAAACCTTAGCTATAGCTAACGCAAAAAATGGATTCTACCTGGTGTTTATTGTAATGTAAATGAATCGATATGTTTTATGTATTTATTATGTATTCTATTTTATGTATTATGTATTCTTAGGCTTGAAAGGGAGTTCTCACTTTTTTAACTCAAAACCTTACGGGCTAATGAATGGATGGTTCATTGAACGAAAGCCAAGCGATTTCATTCTGAGCCTAACCAAGTATATAGAGTGATAAGTCAAGTAAGGCAAGTCCATAATTAAGGCAAGGAAGGGCGTGTTGGTTGCTGATATCGAGGTTTAAGAGATGAGATTGCACTATGGAGAGTTTAGTTCACATTCTATATTTGTTGTCTACCCTATTTCCTACTTATTGGAAGCGCTAAAACTTTATTTATTAAATGTTAAGAATGAAGTTCCTTTTACCGACCGATACCAAACCTTTTAGGGGGGTTTCAAGCGAATAGTCCTTTGGGGTATCGTATCGACACACGTCTTAACCTCGATCACCCCCTCACCTCAGGAATCTTAGGTAAGATATAGATATATGTAGTAGAGATAGAATTTTTGTCCTATGTTTATATGTGCGTAGTTCCAGTTCGATAAGTTTGAAAAATACACAAAGATGAATGAGCTAGTGAGTGTGAGATGAGATTGGTTTTTTCCTATCTTTATGCCCTTGGATGAATTGAATCAAATGGGACCTATATTCTTATTTATATGTTTTAATACTATAGGAATAGGAAAATAAAGAATATGTTGTTCCTGTCGTTAGGATAGGACTCATATTAGGAATAAATAATCATTTACTGAAAGCAAGCGAACAGGAGGTAGCCCTTTCATCAAAAGGGTACCTCTTGAAAACCTGTATTAAAACCAGATTGAAAACTGGGAAAGGAAATAGTCAATAATTAGCATTTCCTGAAAGCGAAAGAAATAGTCAATATTGAAAACCACTCCTTTCCTAAAAGCCAAAGAAATAGTCAATAATTAGTATTTTATCTAACTTCTTGTACGTAAGCCCTGATCAGGTAAAGAAAGAATTTGAAAACCTGATTGATCCTGTCATGAAACAGTAATTAAATCTATCGGCTCTGAGAAAGAAAGAAATAGTTGTTCATGAAAGCAGTAGTTTGGATAGGAAATTAGGAATAGGATTATAATTAATTATCATTTCCTGATAACAACTGAGGAACACTACTCACACAATTTAAATCTTTACGAACAAAGATTTGTGACTTCGATTTTTGACAGCCAAAAAGGTATTATTATTGCTTTTAGCTTGTGCTAAGGAGAGGAGATGAAAGATGATAAGAGACAATATGCTCGTCTGCGTCTTCTATAACCTTGAAGAACTAGAAATCCAGCAAGAGAGAACTCACTAGAAACTCAGATAGGAATTCCTACTACAAACAACCTCGATACTAGGATAGCAACCTAGCTACTCCAAACCATCTAGCTACGAGGAACAACAGCACCAACCCAATCATGATATTTCACCACATTGGGGTTATGGGAGTCGCAATTCTGCCACGAACCCCCACAAAGAACGAGCAAGAATGGGACTACAACCCTATAACAAAGGAATTCGCTTTCTTCTTTCAGAGAAAAGGGAATGAGATTTTTGCGGGAAAACAGTTCCTCAACGTTCCTATCGATTAGAGTCGGGGATAGGTTTTTAATCGAAGGATTCCTCCAAGAAATCTCTCCTTTCGGAGGAAAGGCGCTTAGGACCCGAAATATTGAAGAATAGACAGAGGGCCACTCTATCGGAAGGGAAAGAGCTTATTTAGATTTCCGAATCATTATAGACTTTCTTGAGGCTATTGTTCTAAGAACTTGAGCGTCAGGTTGCCTCGGGGTCTTTCTTCTCTTAGCTTATGAGGTCTCGGGTATTCTATTCCGGCAGTCCCGAACTCAAATACTTCTACGATCTAATAACACTATTATTCACTCATTGTGTTGTGTTTAGAATCCCTCCGCCTGAAGTCAAGACACCTAAGGACCGGTCTAGGATGCGGCGAGAAGAATGATTCAAAACGATTTTTTTGTTGCAGTAGGAAAACAAACAGGACCCTTTTTCTTATTTTAACATAAAGTAATTGCAGCAAAGAGGAGTTAGAGATGAAGGGTTGGGAAAGAACAGGCCCAACCTCTTTCTTCAAAGAACTAAGAATAGAGTAAACTCTCCAATTCTTTGAAGCACCCGGTCGCCTTTGGACAACGACGTAGGGCCTTTGGACGACTAAGTCAGCTCGACTTCATGGAGAAAAATGTTTGCCTACATTGGGGAGAACGGCTTGTGGTATGCCCACCTCCATTAAAAAAGATGCTTGTGTTTTCCACGAAGAAGGGAGGCCCCCCAGCGAGATAGCGGGTGAGCGTGAGCTATTTCCAAAAAAGGAAAAGGGGTGAAGCTTTCCTCACCCATGAATGGATGAGCGACAGAGGACTACGAAGAAGGAAGGAGCTTACTAAGAGGCCGGGGAATAAGAATAAGTCAAATATCATTGGTAGTTGTGGGGTGCCCCCAAATGATCCTAGGAATCGGACAACAATGCCTCCGATCCTTCGAACAACTCGAAACCTACACACGGGAGAAAGAGTTGAACTAGGGCCAGGCCAATTCAATCGGACTCTGATCATATATGTAGGGCTCATATAATTAGGGGGGGGACTAATGATATATCAACGCATGAACCAGATTCTTTTCTTCCTTTTGGGAATCCTTGGGGATTCCTTTTGGTTGGTGCACTAAGCTAGGCCCCTGCTTTAGGTTTTTATTCCTCGCCCAATGAGAATGAGAAGGAGTCAAAGGCTAATATCTCTCTGCCCGAATCAATGATGGAATCAGGCCACTGGTCTCGAGCGGCCATTCCAAGTTCATCTCCAATCCAACTGCCACGCCAAATCTAGTGCATTGGTAATCCCTGTGTTGAAATGCCTGCCTTTATTTTTATTGTAATGCTACTGAAATGATAAGGTCAAGGGGGTTCCGATAGCTAACCTTTGCCTCCAGTAACCGGGTCTGTTATTGATTTCGTGTCTAAGTGGGGAAGTGCTTTGTATCATTCATTCACGCTTTGAACGAAATGAAGAGAACCGATCCCTTTGCCGATACAATGCATACAAAACAACAGGTTCTTTACACTCCTCATATTAAGAAGCGACTTTCCTGATTCCTGCCATTAAATCTCCCTCTCTACAACCACTCTGAAGCTACGCATCAGCTCATCGTTTCGACCACCCTCTTTTTTGAGCAGCGAAAAGAAGGTTCAAGGGACGGGGGATGGATTCGTATAATGAACTTTCGCGTCTCCTATTCGTTCGATCAGCTAGTAAGCGAGGTACGAGGTCACATGACAGTCTAGCCAGGCTCGAGGGAGGCAGGAAGATATCACGAAGGGAGGGGGAGAAGAAGAATGCATTCCCTGTCTGAAGCTCTGTCAATTCCGTCCAGAGAGAGACCATGCTATGCTCATACGTTACGTATCAACGGAAACGACGCCCTCTATCGATCGCGAACCGCCACTTCTCGACTTGGCTAGGGTTCTAAAGTCGATCATCCATTATATATTATATATGTATTAACCACGGAACCCTCCTACCAGGCCGAATGAAAGGAGCTTTATTGGCGGGCGTTGAACCACCCTCTTTTTATCGAGATCCTTTCCTTCACATGTCTCCCTAGGAAATGATTGATAGTAAGGGGAGTCGGGGCACCCACTTGTAAAAGGGCCTCATAGCTTATAGTTTGTGAATGCTTAAATAGCTCTTTTTTAATAAAAAATACGTGGTTTTGACAAGTTGTCACTAAAAGGTAGGTTGCTCATTCATTGACTGAAACAAACTAAGTCCCTGTGGGAAGAGAAAGTATTTTCTTACTTACCTTAGCAAGGAAGAGAGGCAGGGTAGTTTCATTAGTCGACTAATCAGGCTAATAAGCTTGAGGTTCAAAATCCCGTCTCCGTTGAATATCTCACTTGAGATGTCACTAGTGATATTTGACTTATCCTATAGTATAGTTAGGTACTAGGATTAAGAACTGGGCGCAATGATGGCGCTAAATTCACTAGCCAGCGCGGCAGGTCACCCTCTTACTAGTTTGAGGGAAGATCTTGGTTCCTAGCTTGAGGAAGAGTGTCTAACTCTTAGAATCTCGAGTGAGGTAGGTCACTTTCATCGGGAAGGACAAGTGCTCGGAAATTCGATAATTGACTAGATCTCTAGCCGGATCTGTCTTTCAAGTGAGGAATTTCATGCTTCTTTAAAAGAAAAGTAGAGAACTACGGGGACAGAAAAAAGAGATGTGTATCCTTCACATGAACAAGAAAATTAAATAGAGAAAGAGCATGATCTTCGACAAACCAGATTCCCCACCCCTAAGGATCTTCTTTCCTTCTTATAGCCTGGGAGGAGACTTGAAGAATTGGGTAAAATACATGCTGGTGATGCGAAGGAGAACCATCGGTATGGGACCCGAGCGGTAATTCATTAATCAATCCCACTTGTTGGTTCTTTCACTCCTTGCCTGTGTCTCGCCTATAGATGATCTTTTGTCAGACTTATATGTTTTAGACCAACCCCCAGAATCGCCCCTCTCCCTATGGTCGAGCATTCGCTGATATCCCTCTTTCTACTTTTTGTATTTGTTCGTGGGTTCATCTCATTAGCAAGATATGGGACTTACTTTGTGATGATACCAATAGATGAGAAAGACTACTTAGGCGCATATCCACTCCTCTCTGGAAGCTTAGGCCGTCGTTTTGGCAGAAACAGGAATAGCTACGCCTCCTGCACTTGTTCTCCTTCTGCTTCACTTGCAAACATTTTGGCTATAGCACCAGCTGTTTCCCGCGGAGAGTTAGTAGCTATTATTGTCTGCTCTCATTCCTTCTTTCAGTCAAGTAATGAACCCCGTTCAAGGGCAAGGGATCTCTTTTGTGCGTGTCTACTATTTTTTAAGGTGCAAAGAGCCTAAGGACTACCTTTTAGGGCCATATTTCGTAAAAATATTTTTGTATATAAATTCTATATAAAGAAGCGAGCAAAAGACTTTACGCGAGTTGAAAAGCAAAGCGAGTTTATAAGCCAACACACGTATTTTTGGCATCCAAACCAGGGATGAAGTAGCTGGTTGTGAGGCAGGTGATTTTTGCTTCCAATATGTTGGGTAAGAAGCCCGAGCAAGGCCTAATCTCTCTTTCCCTCTTCCTGGGGAATAAGGAAAGCTGGAGAAACTCCAACTACTGTTTTTTTACTGGTGCTAAGGCTATTGTTGGTATATTCGTTTGTCAGTTCGTATCGGGCCTCACCTCGATCAGTTTATTCCCTGGTCATTTCGTAGGCAAACATATCAGGTATCTATATAGGGAGGGATCACCCATACATAGTGCTCATGCCCATGGGCAATTCCGCAAGAGTTCAGGGGCGGCCGTAGCTATAGGTTATTTTTTTTAAGGTTACATGTTCCCACAAACAGAAGAAATAGATAGTGGCTGGAGCAAAGCAAGCATCTGAGCGGCATCAATTAATTAATAATCGTTCAAGACTGCTGCCTTTATTTTAGTTTGGATTTGGGATCAAGGCAAGTGGTTCTACTACCCCTGCTATTTCACCATATAAATCTGTTCAATCCTACTATCTATGTCGGTCTCAAAGAGATTTCCGAAAGACAGTTGTTCCGTGGTTCAGTAGTTCCAAATCACTGACTTTAGGTAAGCACTCCTTTTCTCTTCTTCATTCCGCAGCCTACTCCTTTTATTCTTTCTTCTTCTTTCCGAATATCTTGGCTTGCCTAGGGTTGAATAAACCACCCACTATCTAAACTACCTATTTATCAGTCCTGCCTTTGGGCTGCGTTCCCTTCTTTTGTCTTTGAATTAATTATAGAATTTGCAGCCAGTCCTGCCTTCCTCTACTTTCCTTTCCTCCTCCTATTGATCTAAGTTATTATGTATCCCCCCCTCTATGGACTCTACTATCTATGGTCCAAGATTGTAATCACTGTAATTTTTGTTGCTACCATGGAACATTGCATATCTGTTATTATATGATACATCCTAGCACTTGTTAAAAGGTAAATAACTTCGTTGTTTGGATCGTTCAATTGATCATTCTATAGTCCCTGCTCACTTGGGAAATCTTGCTCTTATTATACGATGCGATTCTTTGCATTTTCGATCTCACCAAATAAATAGTAATTTACATATGGATTTGCAACTGGATAACCTTAAACTGGTCAAAGGTCAATAACTCGAATTGGTTATGCATTTGGTTCAGGATCTGTTACTGGTCCATTCACCGATTCTGACTCTACCTTTGTCCCTGCTGGTGCTTTCTCTGTTATTTCTACTGCTCTATATGTTGCCACCTCCTTTACCGTAGCCTTTGCATAATTTTGAACTTGACTAGGGGGTAGCTATCGAACTTAAACCAGAATCGTTGCTTCTAGCTCTGTTTTTTTCTTTTCCCCTGCCTTTACTTTTGCTACCTTTGCTAGTGGTGCCTCTGTTTTTATTGCCTATGATGTCTATGCCTTGATCTCTATGCCTAGATCCTGGTTATGCCCCCGCTTCTGGTGGCGTAGTTGGCTATGCTACTTGGTCAACTATACTGAAGCGTAACGCTAAGGGACCTTGTGTAAAGAATAGGGCCGGGGTGATACCGATGGATCTGGGACTTCTGCCTCTGTGTCCTTCGCCTATGTCTTTGCTTAGGGGTCATTTACTGGTCCTGGATCGACTGTGACTAGAGAATCTGAGATTAGGTAAGCTTCTGGATCTTAAACTAAAGGATATGCATCTAGATCAGGATCTCTAACTAGGAAACGAACTACCAGCACTATAAGATCTAAATCTGCATATGCCTATGCGGGTAGATCAGCTCCTATAATTACTAGAATGGGTAGCTCTGCCTTTGCTATTGGATAAACTGGGTAAATGCTTTTACCTTTGGCGCTTGCGGGTTCTGTGTCCGGATCTGCTGCTCTACCCACCCTTGCTTATGTGGAGTAAACTTATTAAAATGCACTTGTTTTCACACGGTAAACTGTGAGTGCCTTTGCTATAGCTTGCAGAAATCTCTTCCCAATAAAATTGTCTAACCCTTACCTCTGTAGGCCCATATATATTGACAATGTAAAAGGTAATATTTTATTTTTCAATACTGAATTCTAGACTAATCTAATTATTGGTTTTATCTATAGTTAGAAGCTAGACTTTGTACAAATTCCAAATCATAATAATCCCACTAGAGGTTGAACATGCATCTATAGTAACATCCTCAAGCAAGTAAGGGAAAAGCTTTCAAACATCACTTTCCTTCATTCACCATTTTCACATCAACTCTCGAATCTACCAACATTCTCTTCCATCTACTACCAAGATCATCAATGAGAGAGAGATTATATCTAGAGAAAACACAGGAATATCTATCTATAATCTCTATCTCGTATATCTAACAATGCATCACCATATCGAAACAATCAATAAACCACTATAAATAATAACATTGCTATTTTTATATTATTGCTATCATTATTGGTCGGATCATTATTTGTAATTGTACCCTTTGTCTCCTAGATATACCAAGGATATCTAATTTTAGGGATCATCAAGTGTTATTGTAAACATAAGGTGTAAAGGAGGTTGGCCCCTTGAAGTGACATTCTTATTCATTCACTCTTTCGCTTGATTTAGGTGTGGCATTATTGAAT